>JAOBYH010079216.1:0-11639 GCA_025403525.1 Umimayanthus kanabou | reverse complement strand
TCAGACTACAGGTACTGAAAGTTTCATTTTGATTGCTTGAAAGCTTCAAATTTTAGGTCGGAAAAACCTATGGGGGGGGGTCCATTTGACCCCCTCCCCCCCTTGGACGTTCGAGGGTTAATAATCCAAGAAGGCCTGGTAGGGAACGCTTTTTCCAAAATATGACTGGGTGAATGCACTATTGTTTCCTACCAGCAGGTTTCTCCCCCTTTCCTCATTTTTTGTCGCCGTAAGAGACCTCCGCTAGCAGGGGACACTATCGTGGTCTACATCATACATTACTTCATTGATCTGGCAACGGCAAAATCATTAGATTACATACAAGGTACTTTGTTGGAAAACTAAAAATGTCAAATGTTTATCACGATGGAGCGCAAATACCCCCGGAGCTTGCTGCAACTACCAACAAATGTTGAGGAAACAATTGTTTTAGCTTCTTTAGTCAGTTTTCCTTCGCTCCACTCCCGGGGACTGGATCCCAGGCGGAAAATAATAAAAAATTTCCGCGTGCGGCCCAGTTCCCCGGAGCGCAGCGAAGAGCGAATAAAAAGTAGGGGCTTTACGCAACTAGGACCTGCAGGCCGACTAGAAATTTACAAAACAATATACTTAAATACAGAATACAATGACTTCACGTGGGAATGCAACCAGCTGTTCTCCTCTCAATCGTCTTCCTTAATAGTAAACAGAACGTGAAAAGCTCAATTTTGTGGCTTTCAAGAGAACGTGAACAAAGCATAAATCATTTTAATCTTCGTGCTGCTTCAAAATCAAAGTTTCTAATTTTTCATGTTCACACAGCTTCACGAAACATTAAATAGAAACAAGATTATCTTCTCTTGATAGAAACGAACGAATTATACAAAGACAGGGAAGACGGAAGTTAAAACCTCAGCCGCCGTCTTCGTCGACGTTCCCGTCCTAGTTGCGTAAGGTCCCTAGATTTGGGCCAACGAAATCGAAAGTTGATTGTACATATACTTTTACCTTCAGACATGCGTTCAAATTTGCTAGTTGTTTCTAAGTCAAGCAAATGATAAAAGTTGTATTGACTTGCAACCAAATTTGTCAATGCATCGACTCAACGCGTGTCCACACAAGTCAATTGTCAAACCCGAAATGGAAGTTGAATGCAAGTTGAACGCATTATTGACTAAAACAACTTTTTCTGACCAGCGTGAACGTGCAGGTCCCTTTTGCGAAGGCTCAACGATGGAGAAGAATGAAAGATATCGAACAGATTGTACTGAAATCATTTATTTTATTTGGTGTTTTACAGCACCCTGGAAGAACGTACAACTACAAACACGGATAGAAATGTCAATTGCGTTCATTTAACTACTTTATACCAATTCCGCGACTCAACAAACAGTCTTCATCTGCAGAGTGAAGAATACGATTTCTGTTTAGAAGCATTTGCGGTGGACGATGCTTGGACCAGATTCGTCGTATTCTTGTTTGGAAATCCACATCTGCTGGAAGGTGGACAGCGAGGCGAGGATTGAGCCGCCGATCCATACGGAGTACTTCCTCTCGGGTGGGGCAATGATCTTGATTTTCATGGTTGGGGGTGCAAGAGCACTGATCTCCTTCTGCATCCTGTCGGCGATCCCTGGGAACATGGTGGAGCCTCCAGACAACACGGTGTTGGCGTACAGGTCCTTACGGATATCAACATCGCACTTCATGATGGAGTTGTATGTGGTCTCGTGGATTCCAGCGGATTCCATACCCAGGAAAGCAGGCTGGAACATGGCCTCTGGACAGCGGAATCTCTCATTGCCAATGGTGATGACCTGCCCGTCAGGTAACTCGTAACTCTTCTCCAGGCTTGAGCTGCTTGCAGCAGTCTGCATCTCCTGCTCGAAGTCCAGAGCGACGTAGCAGAGCTTCTCCTTGATGTCTCGCACGATCTCACGCTCGGCCGTGGTGGTGAAGGAATAGCCACGCTCAGTCAGGATCTTCATCAGGTAGTCGGTCAAATCCCTCCCGGCCAAATCAAGACGGAGGATGGCGTGGGGAAGGGCATAACCCTCGTAGATTGGTACAGTGTGGGACACACCGTCCCCGGAGTCCATGACAATACCAGTGGTACGACCAGATGCGTACAGGGACAGCACGGCCTGAATGGCCACGTACATTGCCGGGGAGTTGAACGTCTCGAACATGATCTGGGTAGTAGAAGAAAGCAGTACTGGTGTTAGTATTCATCTCAAATAAAACGATAACCAAACTTTGAATTAAACGGATTTAGAAAAGTTTCCATTTCCTTTGCGTCTTGGCACGAATCAATTACGCTAGTCGGCACCCGAACCAAAATGGCCGATGAACGTGGTCAAGGTTTTTCTAAATTCTGCTACCCGGTTGTAATCGAAAAAATAACGTTGCTGGAAAGAGCATGCTAATATAAGCTGAGGCGACAGAAGAACTAAACTTTGTATAAATATTTCTGTCGCATCACGAATTATCGCACAGTTTGTGCACTCCCGAATTGCGAAGATTTGCTTATCACAAGATGTCCCCTTCTAGGCCTATCTACCCATACCCAAACCCCAAAGTTTGCCTTGAGCTGCCGTCAATCAAAGTCTTATTTCAAACAGAGCAGGAAGTTCTGGTTACAAATTGTGCATGTCTGCAAATCTGTGTGATTGGTTACGATTGTGACCACGTGATTGCGCACTCTGTGGACAGACAAACCTTAGCCTGGAGCGTCTCCATACATGCACAACTTACTCCCACAACGCCTCCATTTTTCTTTTTAAAGAACTGGGCACTAGTTAAGTCGGAAGAGGACAATTTGCTTTCAGTTGCAAACCAAACCGGCGTTCGTATTTATTTTACCAATTACTGTGCCTTGATTTATCTCTACGGCAATGTTCAGTTGGTGATATACATAGCTATCCGTTTTGCCAAGTAGAAAATGTTTTTAAAACCAGTCGTCCTCAATGAGAAGTGCAGTGCTGCTATCGCCATATCTCGCCGTAAATTTGGAATCATAAAAAGAATTTGCCATTTCGGCAAATGCGTAAAATGTAAAGTATCGGCATCGGGTACTTAATTGTTTGAAAGTGCATGCGAATACATGGCGTCTCCATGATGGAGTATTTGATCAATGACTGATTTGTCCACGAGTGAACAGGAACGCTCTCGTTATGAAATAAAGCAGACAAAGCCATGGATGCACATTGCCGATCCTTGATGAATGCTTCCTTGCACTGAATTTATTGAATAATTCATGTTTCATTCCTGGCCTTTGTCTTCAGGAAAATAGCAGCTCAAGAGCGAACGTCGGGCAAGATGACCTGATCGGTGCCGGCGGACTGACGCAGCAACTGCTCTGTGCTCAAGAGAGAAAAAATATTTTTTCTTGTTCCCAAAAACAAGACGATCGAACTAAAACACCAAAATCAGATCAGAAAGAGCGAAACAAAATCTTTTCTCTACTTGTTCTCCAAAATCGCTCTGATACAACATGCTGACAACCTGACGTGAAACAGGATCAATTCGTGCTGTTCGTTGTTTATTGTTCATTGTGTGCACGTGCAAGCACATGTGGTTAGGTTGCCGGAAACGTGTGCTTTCGAGGACGAACCAACCAAATATGGAAAACGAAAGGAAACGGAAAATGAAATATGAAAAATGAACTTGAAAATGAAAATGAAAAATGAAAAATGAACTTTTCGTTCACCTGAATACGAATGCTGCCTTCGCTTACGCTCCGGCAGCAACAATAGTAATGTTTTTATTTAAAACGATTTGGGGTTTGTAATGGCTTTGTTAGGTCGCTTTAATGGCTCTGATCAATGAGCAGGCGTATTCTGGCCAGAACTAGTTCTGAGAACGCGCCTCTGACTTGTCGGTACTCACTACCGGCCAGACAGGACAAATGGAAACGCCGACATATCACGTGACCCCTCCGCTTGACGGCGAATATTCACACACATAGTCACACGTTTTGTTTGGCTTTGTTCTTTCAAAACAAACTTCTAAATAAGTGAAAGTGATCAATTCAGTAGCTTGAATTCCTGTCCGAAACTGAAACTGTTTTTGACCAGTGGCAGTGTTATTCAA
Organism: Umimayanthus kanabou; assembly: GCA_025403525.1. Taxonomy (NCBI): domain Eukaryota; kingdom Metazoa; phylum Cnidaria; class Anthozoa; order Zoantharia; family Parazoanthidae; genus Umimayanthus; species Umimayanthus kanabou. The sequence continues at coordinate 7,568 of JAOBYH010079216.1, read as the reverse complement.
GATAAAACCTGATGGCAGTTTCCGGGTGTTTCACTGTTTGTTGGTTGATCGACTGGCCGAAACCTGAATAGAGATAATCAGATGTTATTTTTAATGATCCGAGTGTTCAGAAGCCGGAAGTCAAAAGATTTCCGCTCCTTGACATGTTGTTCTTTTCAAACAAATCACATTTAGAACCTGAATCCAAAATTTAAAACAAACGACGTCAGGCACGAGCTACTCAACTGTCATTCAAGCTTAGGCATAGCTACAGCTACATATCATCACCAAATTTGCGCGGTTGCGACATAATTTACTGAAACAGTGAACCTCCGTGCTGCATCGCGCGAGGTACTCGAGGAAACCAATCAATACTGTATTTCGCCGTCTAAGCACTCTCTCAAACCAGCAGACTCGCCGTTATTCCATTAGCAGCCTGTTAAATTAGCAACGAAAATGACAGGAAGAAAAAGTATGCAATTACGTAATGTTAAGTTGCTTTTTTGTTATATATTTCTAAAATGTTTTTCAACAAATTAAAAGTCGTTGTCATCATCAATTTTCAGCGTCACCTCGCAGCTAATTTTATACAAGGTTGCAGTTCAGTGAACTTTCACTAATTAAAACGGATACCAATTGCTAAGACAGACACCGACGGGAGTTCGTGCTTGCTCCGGCCATTTTCAAAACTGTAATGTAATTCTCGATCAGATCAGACGTTCAGAAATTCCGTCTTTAAATGACAAGAGTTCGCTGCAATTGTAAGACATTGGAACCCTGTCGAGTTTCGGCCACGAAAACCTTTGTTTTACTTTTTTCTCATAATAAGACAATCTGACCAATGGCCTTCAACTTTAACCAAATATGGTAGTGACTTGAGCTCAGGGTGCAAACATGCGTCATAACCTGCCCAAATAACCAAAAACAATTGATGCACAAACACAATGCATGACAGGAGCGCCACTGGGCGATATTTCTCGATCAGCTCAGGTGATAAAATTTAGCCAAATATGGCAAAAGCCTGACACTTTGTTTATATTGGCTCGTCGAAGTTTTCATTACTTGCTGGGTACAACTTAGCTGCAAAAAATATTATTTTATTCAAAAAGTTAGGAATATTCTATAAGGAATAAATTTTACAAGCTTTTTATGTAAATCAAGCAGATTTACAGAAACGCAATAACTCCAAACCAGCTCATGCTTGTCAATTCTATATTGAAGAATTTGCATATTCCAATATTCAAATTATTCATGGTCAATTTTTGTGAAACTGTCGGAGCGTGCAATGTCGAGTTGAGAAAGTCCAGAGATTAAACTAGTTCAAAGCTCGTTTTTGCACTTAAAAAAATATCCCCAGATATATACGATAATATAATAGCGCTTTGCCGAATAAACCGGCATAACTTTTGTAAATATGGGTAGATGAATATCCAACAGTGTCCAAATTACCCAGTCTTCCGTCTGCGCAAATGTACAATCGCGATCCGTTGCGTTTATAATTATATATATATATACGACCAACCCAAGCTCAAGGGGTTGGGTTTCTTGCACAATCACCAGCTGTGATAACCTTAACCTTAACCAAGTTGAACAACAAATAACCTTCCTTTATACTTCACGAATGGGGACAAAATTATAAATGTGTCTTTCTTTCATGTGCACACACATGGCATTTGGAAGTTGTTCACCCACGTACAAAGTGCAAGGTTTTAAGAATTTAAAATTTAAGGTATTAAATTTAAACACCAATAGATACGGCGTTTAGCAATCTGGTAATAATTAGGTCATAAACAGGAAACTAGTTGCGAGAAGACCATAAATTAGTGCCAAGCTAGTTTTTATTCTCTTACCTGAGTCATTTTTTCTCTGTTTGCCTTGGGGTTAAGTGGTGCCTCCGTTAGCAAAACGGGGTGTTCCTCCGGAGCTACGCGAAGTTCGTTGTAGAAGGTGTGATGCCAGATCTAAAATACCCCAGAAATTCAAAAAAAAAATTATCAAAAGTTTTTACAAAGTGGTACAAGTAGAATGAGACCAACTAACCTTCTCCATGTCGTCCCAGTTTGTGACGATGCCGTGTTCAATTGGGTATTTGAGTGTGAGGATACCTCTCTTGCTCTGAGCTTCATCGCCGACGTACGAGTCTTTCTGGCCCATACCAACCATCACTCCTTGATGGCGAGGACGGCCAACGATTGAGGGGAAGACAGCTCGTGGAGCATCGTCTCCTGCAAAACCGGCCTTGCACATACCGGAACCGTTATCAACGACCAAAGCTGCAACATCTTCGTCGGCCATTGTGAATACTGATAAGAACTGTCTTCTGCTCAGAAATACTCAACTGCTCTGCAACGCCTCCCACTGCATCTGCACTGACTTGGCAGGAAACAAACTTCGATATCCCTAACTACCAGTCCCCGCGCACCTCTTGGAGGGGTTTCTCGACCCAGTCCAAAAATATAGCATTCAACGCAGACGTCTTACCACGTACGTAAACAACGGAGGTAATGTTTATTTTAAAATTAATATACGGAATAATTACAACAGCAACAGCAGCAACAACAACAACGACCTGGATAATAATAATAATAATAATAATAATGATAATAATGATAATAATAATAATAATAACAACAATAATAATAATAACAACAAGAGATATCGAAATGATAATAATAATAATAATAATAATAATAATGATAATAATAATAATAATAACAACAATAATAATAATAACAACAATAATAATAATAACAACAATAATAATAATAATATTAAAAATCAAACTGTGCTTATTAGCTGGACTGTACTAGTGAACAAGTGTATTTTAATTTAATTTTTTTTCTTTTTTTTTTTTAATCGAGTTGTCGATGCCACGGGTTAAAGATTGATCTTGTATCGTAATTTCGTTCGATCTGTTTTTAACGTTTGAAATATTTTATAGCTTTTGGACTTTTGAGAGTTTAACTAGAGTTTTACATTGATATTCTATTGCATACCAGTCGCGATTACATTTATAGATTTGTTTTGTATACATTTGAGATTTTTAGAAGATAATAATAATAATAATAATAATAATAATAATAATAATAATAATAATAAAAATAACAATAATAATATTAATAATAATAATAATAATAATAATAATAATAATAATATCAAACTGCAATTAAAAATATTAACTGTTTTAAATAGTATCTAGCCGGCCTACTGGGTTACAGTTCACGTGTTAGGAAACTTGACTTGTGGCAGAAACGCAGCTTGCAGACCAAAGGTACTGTTTCAAAAGTGATTCAGTTGGAGAACTAACTGCAGCCTCCACCCTACCCCCATTGCGCGCACGCGCACACACACACACACATACACACTAGTGACACTACCCCCTAACTCATCTCTCCAAGTACATACACGCTGGCCAGTTTTGCATTTTTGTCTAACTGGCCAAATGTTGACCACATTTCTTTTTTTTAACCTTTTCTTAAAAATCAAAGGTTCGCTTAGCTAGCTAGTTATGCTGTTCCTATTTACTTGCAAAAACTTTACTTACATGCATGCGCGCGCTACTTGGCCTGGTCTTGTGAGAAGGCGAAAAATTCGATTTCTGGCGGAGAAGGCGGCGAATTCGATTTCTGGCGCTATGTTGAACGAGTTCAAAAGAAAAGACGGGGGAAAGGAGAAAAATTGGAGGGGAAAGGGAACTCGTTTAACATGGCGCCAGAAATCGAAATCGCCTCCTTCTCCGCCGGAAATAGGATTTTCCGCCTTCTCACAAGACGGCCAGCTGCGCAGGTTACACGCTACTTTATTCCAATTTTCTCAGTATCAAAATCATATGATTACGCAATAAGTTAAGCAGAAATCGAAAACCGTTAATTAACAGTCTTAATGACCAAAACCCCTCTCTACTGCTGAGCACACAAAAAACTCCCCCCACCCCTCTGCCACCACTACAACCCTCACAATAATTATCGCGCTTTTTTGAATAGGCGCCCCTAGCTTTTGACCACACCTTACCGGCCTGCCTGAATACCAAGAGCAATACACTGATGCACGAATTTTTTTTCCAAATATTCTGAGAACATAGAACCAGTGCGTGAATTTATGTCGAGAACGTGCTCTCCCTTTGCGATGCAGTAACACGGGAAGATTTTTGAGTTTTGGGTTGCTTTTTTTGTTATATACTTTTTTTTCTTTCTTTCTTTTTTCATTTCTTTGTTGCAAATTGTGTTTGGTAACTACTGATTTTTTTGACCTGAGAGCGAATCAAAATCGCGCTTTTTAAGTTGTGTTGCGTGTCAAATTGGACTGCGTTGAAACAGTTTGTCGTGGAAAGTAGAAATCAAATTTATTTTTTTTAAGTAATTGTAACAAACAAATTTGTTGTGCGACAAGTTGCTCAAGTGATTGGTGATACGCGCAACAACAGGTGGCATTCTGCAAGGGAGCGTTGACAAGGTTGAGAAAATTATTGGTTGAATTACGACACTTTTATGCAAGTAAGTTGTGTTTAAATTTTGAGTAAACACCTCTCAAATAAATATTCTTATCCTACCCTCGCCTCTCCTAAAACGAAAAATTTTAATCAGCACCCCTATTTGATGAGAGCCACTCTCCCCCCTCCCCTCCGTAAGGCATTTTGGCGTTTTGGGCAGTTTTAGCAACCTCGAGAAACTTTTGCCTACATTAGCAGCTTTTGAGCAAATTACAGGCTTGTAGCTCATATCAATCACAAAGAGTTATGCTTCGATACAACAATACCAAGCGAGTGAGACATTGTGTGGTTTCGGGTCAGGCATTCTGTGGTTTTAGAACTGAGAAATTCGGATTAAACAGTTTCACGACAATGCATTTTGTAGAGTTGGTTTTGTTCAAGTTCACATATGTATATTGTCTAGAAAGACGCTTGACCCGTAAGAAGATTAGTTCGGTTAAGTATTTTCCTTAAATATAGGCCCACATTTGCGTGCAACTTTCTAAAGCTCCAAGTTTCAAGATATTTATTTTTGAACTGATATTAGCAATTATTCAAGGAAGCTAATCAGCCTAAATTGAAGCTTTTAAAAACTAACGTTTATATGAAAATATCATGAAATTTAAGAAAGAACTACTAAAATCTAAATAGCTCCCTATTAAAGTTTAGCAAAATAGGCGCCCAGGGCGTCAATTTTTAAAAAGCAAATGCAGTAATTACAATTAAATAACAAAACTTGAACACTCACACATGTTTTTAAATGTTTATTGTTCTTGAGCGACTAATCAAAGAAAATATATCACAGCTTGCACCCTGCACCCATGCATGGAGATAAACCGCTATGACTATTGCACATGCGCTAGCTTGAGTGATTTGTGCTTAGAATCGTCATCCAATTCTAATAGCTTCAGTTAAAATAGAAATACATTTCACGGTCAATTCTAAATGCTCACGGTTTGGTTTGAATGGCAAACGAAACAGTTTCATCATGTTTGGTAAAACACCTCAAACAATTCTGAACAGTGTAATGAAGTCTTGAAACTATCCGCTTGTTGCGTTGAGAGGGATTCTAAAAGAAGAAACAAGATCAACCTTGATTGGTACTAGAACGGTGTATTAATGAAGAAAGCGGTAGATGAACAACATATATGGCCTTTCACTGACATAAACTAAAGGACAGATTTGATTTGAGGGGAGTGGGGTGAAAGATTTTGAAAAAGGTCCGCAGCACCCAAAAGCAGCAAGGGAAAAATTCATGTTCAATAAGCTTTTCATCGTGCACCTCTTTTCTACTGGAAAAAATATCTGTCTTGTTTGTTAGTGGTGGAAAAAATTCTTGCTCTGATCAAATTCCCCCCTCCCCTCCCCCCAAGTCAACTGGTTTGCCCCTAGACCAACAAGATCGACATCATGCTCAATAAGCTCAGTTCATCGTGCACTGCTATTTGACTGGATTGGTGGATAAATATCTGCCTTAGTTGTTTGTTAGTGGCGGAAATAATTCTTGTACTGACCAAATTAAATATTTTGTCACATTGGACGTGGTGGAATCCAGTAAGTTTACTAGGTTGGACTACGGTGTGCTGTTTTTAGTGTTTCAATTAATGATACCGGGCATGCGATCTGGACTGTCAAGTTTTGGTTTTGTTCAGTATTTTTAAAATATTTTAAAACTATTTTTAGACTTCTTAAAAGAAGTCCACGAAGCCCTCTTTTAATACATTTGCATAAGAAAATAGATCCCTGAAGCAGCTTTGCTAGAGATAAAAATGCTAAAAAACACCCTCAAAGTCTTGTAAACAAGTATCACAGTGCCTTAAGGTCCCCGCAGGAGGGTGGCGGTTACTCTCTCACATGAGCTATGGAGCCGAAACCAATTGTAGAATTGCACACGTTTTAGGTATCCTACTGATGATCAGTTACTGATTTGCCTTTTATTTCAGCGACATCATGGTGGTCTGTACAGTTTCAATTTGTAAATTCATTCCTTTGTATTCATTTCTGCTGAAAGAAACTGAGTGCAAACAAATGTTGCTGTTGGAATTTTTCCATCCATCAAGCAGAACATGATGATCCATTAAAACTTTCCGAGGCTGCTCGCTATGTCGCCGCAAACCCAGGCAACCGCTTTGAATAGAACGTTTTAACATTTGCCAAGTCATGGATTTCCAGAAAATATTTTGGAGACCACTAACATTTTAAAACTGAAACCTGATTTTAAAAACAAATAAGTTTCCCTTTTCACCTTCTCCTGTTCTCCAAGGGTATAACTTAATTTACAATTTCTATAGCTTTTGTTTCAGATAATTTGTATACAACTAATTCAAGAAAGGTTGCTTTGTAAAAACAAAAAACAGAAAACATGAATCTTGTTGATATTCTGAGAAACCATATGAGAACATTGATAGCTATTCATACTGAATATCAATGAGTCCCGTGTTTTGTTCTTAAAAGCAACCTTTCTAGAATTAGGTGTAAAAACAATGAAGAAGATCGCCGCGCCCAAACCTGAAGAGTGAAGATGTGCTATCAGCACGAAAGGTGTTGTTTTTAAATACCAAGTACATTCTACTTTGCCTTTTATATAACATAATTCTTATTGGCTATTAGTCAAAGTAAGTCTTTAAAGGACCTCTGTGAAAATCACGCACGTTACGGGAGCTACCTGTCAACAACAACAACAACAACAACAATAGCAGCAACTACAATAACAAACAAGTATGTTCAAAATATTTTAATATCCAATAATATGCAGGTATAAATAAATAATCTGATATTTTGAAAAACGTATTTGTGCATTATAAAACTATAATTGCGAAACTATCAACATATGGCTTACAAAATTATATTCTCATGCTTTTAAGTGCACAAGTCTTGAGTAGAATTTCACAGGACGTGTTAAAACACGTCTGTGAAACTCTACTCAAGCCTTATGCACTTTAGTATCAAACTGCCTTTTTGAAAGTATATGAAAATGATAAACTGCATTGTTTGAGCGAGCTTTCTACATGAGCATGCCATCGAAAAGAGAAAGCCCTAGTTTCGGTCTGCTCCGACGAAGGGCTAACGCTCGAAACGTCAGCTACACACCATATCCCACAGGCGAAAAACATACCATATC
>JAOBYH010079105.1:0-11641 GCA_025403525.1 Umimayanthus kanabou | reverse complement strand
CCAACAATGCACTCCGACTGTACACCACAGGAGCCAAATCACTTCCAACAAACCTTCAAGAAATCCCGTCAACCGTAACCTATTCTAAACTGTTAAGTTTGACTTTCCAGTTAACAGTAAAGCAACAAATTTTACTTGTAGGGCAGAATTAGGCAGAATCCCCTCATAAATGGCCCTAACAAGGTCAAAGAGGAAAGGACCAGCGTCCAACCTCATTTCGGAGGTAGATCTCTGAAAGGGAAAGAAGGCCAACGAGATCGGAAAGTCAGCTAGCAGAAGTAAACGATCTAACGGGCAAGAGTCGCTGGCCAGAGCTTTACCAGCTACTCAGATTCGCACAGCGTACCTGTCTGCCTCCACAAGCGCATGAAGATATTGATCTGCAAACAGTCAAACTTTATTCTAAAATTTGTTGAGTGATAAACCTCAGTGTAGTTAAGGCCTGGCTCCTTTTTCATTTGACCAGAAAGGGAGAAAAAAATTCTCACTTCTCAGTATTTTTTCCAATTTTCAAACAATTTGGCACAATGGTAGAACCTTTGGAGCTGTATATTTTGAACTAAATTGTTACCATGGCAACAGTCACGTGACTACCCAAGAACCATTTTTATAGCTTAATTTTTTATGGGCTTCGCATTAATATTATCTTTGGCAATTTTACTTCTGTTGCAAAGCCTAAACATTGAAATTGATGAAACTAATTGGAATGGATAGTTCTACCAATGATATACTTTGTAATAAATACTTCATTTAAAGAAAGCGATATTGAGGAGAGTTGATTCAAATTTTCACAAGACTCGTCGAAATACACACATTCCAATTAGAACGACAAAGGCTGTATTACTCTTTGTCCATCTGATCATAAACAATGGTTACTTTTGATTGATAAACCTTTATGCAATGGCAATTTAGTGTCCATGATTTTTCAACTGCGATATTCCGCCATTTTGAAACATGTCCTGTGTCGACTGCAATGAAAGTGTTTAGCGGTATATCCCGTGAGAAATTCCCATGGGAACATACCAAACGCAAGACTGATCAAACATGGCCGATGAACTAACTTTCACCTCGTTACCTAAGTTTCAAGGGCAAGAAGTATTAAAATTGCTTTTTCTTCAAAAAATCGAAAATATTCTATTTTAGTTTTGTGAAAATATGCTTCAAACTCTTTGGAAATGGGAAATAGGTCATGTACTTTTGCTATAAATGAGGTTAATAAAGTCGTTTGGAAGTGTAATTGTTCGTGCAAGGTTGAAATGTTTTTTGAATGTCTGCCAAGCAGCTAGACGAGCCAAATTCAGTTACTTTGCTAATTACCGCCAGAAACAAGAAATAAATTTTACTGAAACCGGGTCGGATTACATTTTAGGCGGAACAAACCAAAACAAACCAAAATTGTTATTCATCGATCTCCATAAATGTTCGTATGTAGTATGTACCAAGTTTCTTCAGAGTTCAGCTACAATCCTATGTTGCAAAATTTCTAAAGTTTCAAGAATTACGGTAATATTTTGAATGGCAGGCACCTTTCTGTGTCCTAACACATGTGGATTCGGCGAAATTGAGGTGCACGAATTGGCTAGAGGGATCAAAGATTGTGTTGCACAAGAAGTTGGCGAAAGCAACAACATCAAATAGCAGGCACGACTCTTGCGAATATAATACAAACAATTTAAAACAATTTTCAGTTCTACTGGGCAAAGGTTTGATATTGATTTCACCAAATACGCCAAGAAATTGCCCTCACTAAAGGAGGCCATTAACAATTGGAATCCAAGAAAATCAGAAGAAAAGAAAAAGTACCTCGCCTCGTTTTCTCATGCCAACTGGGAAAAGCTGCCCGAAGCCCGAAAACAAAAGCATTCATTTGCTAATTGTAAAAGCTGTTCTCTACGATTTGCCGATATCCAGGCTCTCTTTCCTGTCAAATCTGCTGTTCTTAAAGGTAAAGCTTTCGCAAACCCAGCTTTTGTTGCTCAGAATGCATTGGAAAAATCTCCAACTTGCTCTGGTGTTCTGAAGCCCATGCAACAGAACATAAAGGATACAGCTAAGGCTATAAATGATCAAGTCTCTCCTCTGTTTGAGAAAAAAAATTAACATCAGCTATGTAGAGGCTTATCTATGCAAAGATGAAACCCCTAAATTTACAAATGAAGACAAAAAATGACCGCAGACAAGAGAGACGACAACAAAGTAAGGAAACAAGGAAAAATATTGAAAACCAGATGAAAGAAACTGCATTCTTGAGGTAAGCACTGAAGCATGAGGAAGGGCAGATTTGATATTTTTACAACTAAAACAGCAAATAACACAAACACAGAATACTGAACATGATACCATACAGCTATTTCATCAACAGCTTATTATTAGTGAGCACTTATAGATGGTCTCGAACCTGTGAGAAGTAGACGGGGGATAGGATGTGGAGGGAATGGTAACTCCTTGGGCAAATGAAACCAAGTGACCTCTATAAACATTCTGAAAAACAGAAACTTATGATTTGCTTTTGATACATAAATTACTGCATAAGTAAGCCAAACATACACTTTTATAATAACGATAATAATATTTTATTATTTGTATTGCTCAAAAACATAATGTAATGCACATCACTTTATACATGTATATGTGTACACTTTAAAACTATGAGCTACTAATTTAAAATTTATTGACTAAAAGATGTTATGGTGGAAGGCAATCATTAAGAAGCTGGAACAGAGCTCGGCTTGCTATGTCATTTGAAGCAATGCAATCTGCAAAAAGAAGAAATGAGAACAAGGAATCAGAACCACAAGCAAAGAGGCAAAAAACACACACTGGAAAATTTGACACCATGACTTGGGATAAGGAGGCACTGAAAGCAGAAGCAGAATCCTACATCAATGACAAAGAAGTAAACTGGTCTGAACTTGCAAGGAAACACCATGTAACTACTAAGAATGGCGAAGTTGCTACGAATGGGGGACAAATAATCAAGGAATATTTGAAGTCTGAAGGTGCTGATGTCAATCGCTTTAAAAGAAAAAGCTGAGATGGCACTGGAACAGCACCACGGTTGAGAAGAAAGAAAAGGAAAACTACAGGAGGAGAGCAGCCAGTCCCTACATAACCTACTGTTGCTGAACTGAAACAGATTGCCAGAGATAAGAGTGAAAGTGGTGAAATCACAGTTGGAGAAAGTATTGTTCCCAGAAAGGTCTGTGCACTTTAATTAATGTTTGACAAAACAACTGTAACAGCCCATAAATTATTTGGGAATTATTTTTCCTGATATTTTCCTTTAAATACTTTAAAAAAAAAATCATTTAGGCCTATTTACTGACAAACTGGGACACACCCATGTATGCACATTATAATTATGCAGAGAATATTTGCAGATCTTCAGTGTTTTCCACACAAACTACAGTCTGTCTGTATGCAACAAAAGAAACACAGGTAACTCTAAGGTCACTGATCACTATTATTCATTATTTTTTTGAGAACTAGACTGTATTTGACCTTTAAAATGAAATAAATATTGAAGACTCAGTTCTAGGTATGGCTATCTGTCAGTAAACTGCCATTCATTTTAATTAATATATAAACTATACCATGGTAATTGTTATGAATTCAACATTGAACAAAATTGCAAATTCCAAAATCTTGATACAAGTTTTTTTACAGAAATCTACCATCCTGATTTGCAAGACACTGTGGCCAACCCTCTGAAGTCAATAACCCAACAATAATAGTATTATATTTTTCTTTTCATCTCTTTGCAGTATGAAAAAGTGGTAATGTCTAAAGACCTGAACATGGAAAACGTTACTTTTACTGTTGAAGGAAGGAAAGTGCCACTGAAAGAAATCAGGGAAAAGATGCTTTCTGAACACGTCAATGATATCAGGGACCATCCAGACACCTACTACGTCAACCGGACTAGACAACAAGTCATTGCACAACTAGAGGAGCTACATGAATACAATGCAGAGAGAGACACTGACTAATGAACAACTGAAGGAGGAACTTAAACGACTTGAACGAAGCAGACATCTGGTGTGGCATGATAATTCAACAGTGGCAAACCATGTCTATCTTGCTTGTCTGGCTGCTACACTGAATGACCCTGCAGTATTTCTAACAAATGCTGAATATGAAGCCAAGACTGGTAAAACAGTTTGTGTTCAGACAATGGTTGAAAAATCAAAAGTCCATTTCGTCGCTCGATGCAGTAGTGCCGAAGCAGAGCAAATAACATACAGCAACACAAGATTATCATGCATCAAGGCAACTCCACAGAGGCTGAAAACTGACAATGGGACAGAAATTAAGGACATCCCAAGATTGTTTAAAGCTCACAGCCCTGGAAGGCAATTTGAAAATGGAACTCAGAAAGGAGGCAACTATTTTTGTGAATGTGGCTGTCATGCTGCACGAACAGATGAAATTGATCATGCACTCAGTTGCCGTCTAATATCTTTTGAAGAAAGAATAAAAGTCTTTATGAAGCATGGTTCAGTATCTCGAGTGAACACATTGTTACACAAAGTCAAGCCTCTGAAAGACCTTTCTCCGGAACAACTGCAGCGAGAACTTGCAGCAAGGGGAATATATGACGGAAAGACAAAGCAAGAACTCAAGAATCTCCCTGACATGGAAATGCACGGAATGCAAAGGGTCCCAGCACTGCTCATCAACAACCCCAAGAAGCCCCTGAAGGAATTGTGTCTCGACCGGTACGAAGTAATCCCAGTGGAACCTTTACACAATGTAGGCCATCACATTGGCAACATTCTAACAGAACTGCCCCACCATCTTGAGAAGAAAAAAGAAAAGTTGCAAGAGACAATATCTGCAAGTTACGCTGGAAAGGAAAGCAAGAGGGGTGTAGACCATCGTGAAGCTATGATTAAAGTAACTTGCTTTGCATCACAGAAGGCCATCATTTCAGGGAAAGAACTATCTCTTCTCCGAACACTCATTGAAATCCAACGCATTCTTTACAGTCCAGATCAGATGAAAAAAGAAATGTCCAGCAAATTCTCCAGTACAACAACCAATCCTGGTACCATGATGTTCTGCTGAAAGATAACGCAGCCCAAAAAGTTAACTTTACGGAAGCTGTTTGGGGTATACTACCATGATCTCACAACTCATGCAGGACTCATGCTTCGACTTGTGTCTGGCCAATCTGCCAGTGCAGAAGAAGAAAGAATATTCAACCACATCAAAGGCATCGTCACACATCAGATTATCCCAAACATCTTCCTGAGACTCCAAAGCTGAAACAGAGATGAAAGAAGGAGACTCTGTTCAGCAGCAGCAGCATAGAATCAGTCACCTTGCAGAGTCCCTTCCTCGAAATGAAAATACCCGCATCCCATTAGCCTCATCAAGAAACACTTAAGACAATAACAGGCATATCTAATGCAGATAAGCGATTTTCTGATGGAAGGTGAAGGTGTCAGGTGGAGTAAGGATGAAGAAGCAGTAGAATTTCATGATGTCAGCAACCACCCCACTTCCTTGAATGTTGGCCCAAAGCTTCACCACTTCCGTTCAAGTTCATTCCCTGATAAAATCTCTTATTACAGAGAAACTATATATTAAGTTATTGTCAATTAACATTAATTTTCATATCATAATTTTATTGAACAGAGGTTGAAGCTGAAGAGCCTGTGATAACTCTCCAGGACAATATGCAGCTTATGCGAACATCATTAAGGCACCTCAGAATGTCAAAGTTAGAGAAAGACAGAGCCAAAAAGGGAAAGATGTGGGATTTCACTGTCCGTGGATGGCGTGTTGCAGACACTTCTGGATTGGAGAAGTTATTTGAAATGCCTTCAACAGTTGCTGAATCTCAGCAATCAGTTGCTACACTGGAATACACTACCGTACGGAAAATTATTTGCTATTGCTGTTGAGTGTAGTGCACATAATTACAAAACTTGATTAGATCAATATTATGACTTTTGGAGTGCAGACTTTTTTGCCCCAAGTAGTACCATTTGTGACCCAAGTGGAGCCAGTGCTGTAATTGTCACTACAAGGGACATATTTAGCTTGGATTCTCTTTATATATTTCAACTTTTGGAGATTAGCTAGTTTCCCATGGAAAGTTACAATAAAATTGTTATAAAATTATCCTTATTATTAAATTGACAAACTGAGGCAATGTTATAGCTCATACCCTAAAGTATGGAGCACTTTCGACGCCAAGATTTAAACCTTTATTTCGTATATATATATATATATATAGAGAGAGAGAGAGAGAGAGAGAGAGAGAGAGAGAGAGACAGAGAGAGAGAGAGAGAGAGAGAGAGAGACAGAGACAGAGAGACAGAGAGAGACAGAGAGAGAGAGAGAGAGAGAGAGAGAGAGAGAGACAGACAGACAGACAGACAGAGACAGAGACAGACAAATGGATGATTTTCCTGAATTCGTGCACTAAAGTGCTCTATGCCATAGATGCCATTGAAAATAATCTTGGAAGTGCTTTGACAAAATCTGTTTCCATTGTCGTGGTTGTAGTTTTGTTTTTAACCCTGAACTCGGCTTTTATATATATTTTAGTTTTCGTTTGGTAATAATAAGCAACTATTTTACTTTGATTAGATAGCTCTGTTTTAAAATCAGCGACATCAACACGTGAGAAATCAACCATCCCAAAACCCCATCAAATCACTCAAAATAAGTGAACTTTATTAATTGGAAGAAATTCCAATGGTAGTCTGTAGAGTTGATGATATCTTAGTATCTGGAAAGGATGAATAATCCAAATGTAGATTTGACACGGCTGGAGAATGCCGGCTTGAGGCTTAAGTTAGCGAAATGTATGTTCACACGTTAAGGAAACATCTAGACAGTGTTAGAAGGCGAGCTCTGAAATGGAATCCCCAAGGTAGCGAAAAAGAGGACGCCCCAAGAACACTTGGATGCGTGATGTTGAGGCAGAAATGAAGAGCTGGGATCACACATGGAACACCTTAGAGAGACTAGCCCAAGACAGGACGAGATGGAGGAAGGAAATCGTTAATGGCCTATGCTACTGGAGGAGCTAATGGCCTAAGTAAGAACATAATGTTCATGCAGCCATCAGTAGAATATTTAGGCTATTGAATAGATGCACACGGCTTGCATGCAATTGAGAAGAAAGTTGAGGCTATTCGTGACACGCTAGCGCCAAAAGATAAGAATCAATTATGCTCATTTTTGGGATGTGTCAATTATTATGCTAAATTTATTCCTCAGTAGTCAACAATAACGTATCTGCAAAACGAGTTGTTGGGGTGAAGGTATTCAGTTTAAGTGGAGGTCAGCTCAACCACAGTTGGTAGAGGGAGACTGGTTAGGGAAGTCGGCGAGTTTCAAGGACCAAAACAATAGAGCTCGCTCTGATGCTGAACACAGCAGTCAAGTGACCCTGACCATGCACACACAAGATCAAGATGGCGTATGCTAGAAAATGAAATGAAGATCCGATGCTTTTTGCGGATTTCGACGTGCTGATTGAAATTATCGAGACCAATGATGACAATGAAACAGACCAATATTTTTCTGCTGCAGTAAACGAGGTAAGATTCTTTATACATGAACACACAGAACTTTCGATTGTAGAGATAGAATATGTCCGATGTCGCTTGTCATTGTCAGAACAGCATCCATATGAATATCGTTGAAGTGTATTTTTCTTGTTGGCCAACCCGTAAGATTTCATGCTCTGTAAGAAACAATTAGAGAATATAGCACACGCAGAAAAAAATCTACGATGGAGACACTGAAAACTTTGACTTGAATTATAAAGAATTGCAATTCTGACTGCAAGCTTCGAATAACTCAATATTATTTAAGACTTACAAGTACTCGATAACAACAAACCAAAAGCTCACATATCGTCAATCGAAATAAGTTTCGAATATCCTGGTCACTGTCTTAGATTTAACCAAGAAAAAAATGGTCCTCGATTTTTAAAATGTCTAGTTGATTTTTCGAAATGTCTACAGTAGACAGTAGTTGGATCTACATGTCTCTCTCCTTGTTGCTACAGACTGCACTTATACCAAGCTAGGTCTAGGAATAATGTGTGTCAACATCGCTTATTTTGTTCATATATCCAAGCATATTCATGAGAGTATGT
The DNA here is from genome assembly GCA_025403525.1 of Umimayanthus kanabou. Taxonomy (NCBI): domain Eukaryota; kingdom Metazoa; phylum Cnidaria; class Anthozoa; order Zoantharia; family Parazoanthidae; genus Umimayanthus; species Umimayanthus kanabou. Next base: position 3,519 of record JAOBYH010079105.1, on the reverse strand, counting down.
TGGCAAAAAATGTAAAAGCAAGGCTGGTCTAAAAAGGCACAAGACAGAAAAGCACAGTCAGGGCCAGGCTCATGGTCAGGAGACTCAGAAGGAGAAGTTCACCCCATGGCCCAAGCATGCTTGCAGGAGGTGTAAATGTTGCTATAGAGAAATTGACCATTCCAAGGTTGAACTGGCCTATTATTTGGCTAGTTACGAACCTCTCTGCATCTATTGTGGTTCAGAGGATGGAGTTGTTGAGAGGGATGGTTTTTGTCCCCAGTGCAGTAGCATGTGTGACAGAAAGCAGTGGGTAGCAAGGCGTGGAAAGAAACCTGCTTCATGAAGGGAAAGGAACAGGCCCTGCAAACTGAATCATATGAAGTCTCTAATGACATGAACTTTGCCAAACCAATACATAGTTTATGTTAGACATTCATGCTGGACTTTACTTTCCAAAAGAGCATGTATCTTCTCTATAAAATCGGTTTTGTTATATTTTCTCAAGATTTTATGCATTTTATAATTTGTTATTTGATAAAAACTTTTTTCTTATGTTTATGTATGAAAAGGTATGACTGAACACTAGAATACAATAACAACAATAATAAATAGGGATATGTTTTATTGAATTTTAGCATCAAAACTTCCGAGTCAAAAAAAATCCCTCCCTCCCGACAATAAAATTTCTGAAACAAGAACGCTATACATTTTTTAATAGGCCTTATATTCTCTAGATGAAAATATTAATCATGGGATTCTATTAAATGTTATTTTTGGATTTGTTTAGATGGCCAACACCTGCGTCGTTTACGCAAGTAAGTAAAATGCAATGTCTTCCAATTAAAAACTCTGAACTTTCAGTTGATATCCGCAGGCCCGTACACACGGGGGTGCAATGGGTACATATGCACCCCCCCATACTGCCCGTAAAGGTCCGCCTCAGGAAAATTCTAACATGACGATGTTTAGTTCAACTAGCGATATATTCAAATTAATAAGAGTTCAAATAAAAGTCAATCTGATTTGCTTCTTTAAAAAATACTCAGATGGCAGCCAGGCCATTCTTGTGATCTGTTGTAACGAAAATAAAACAAAAATATATTTCGTGCGAGACAACTATTTGTCAACACCTGCATGTAGTTAGCTATTAAAACTTAAGTAATGTCCATATCCGTTTTTTGAGTCACGTTTTTCGTGTTTTTGTAATGTGTGGCCTTTAAGGAATTCATTTTAAGTAATGGTCCGCGTAAGAATTAGGCAACTCTGTGGCAAAATCAATTAAAATGAGATTAGTATTATTGAATTAGATTCAATTAAAAGAGCGCATCTGATTGGCTGAGATTGAAGAATATCGAAAAAAAGCAGTAAAAATTCAACCCAACAACACATTTTTGGCAAAAATCGACTCATTCTCCCAATATCTACCTCACGGCCAAGTTTGGGCATTGTTCTATGCGCCAATCAAAAGATAGGAAAGAAAATGCTTCAGTCACGTTTCAGTACGAGACGCCGTATTGTATTTGGCATTGTCGGCAGATCATACTGAGACATTTCGCAAGTGAAAATCTAGCATTCTTTCAATTGAATTTGTTCAGTTATTTCATTCGACTTTTATATTTAATAGTTTTGAAAGATCTGTAGTGTTTTTTAGCTCTCTGGTAGACCGAATGGTCTGCTCATTCCTGTGTTCGTGCCCACGGCATGAAGAATGGGGCCACAGAAATGTGAGACCAAAGACAAATCTCAAGACGCTCACATATGACGAACAGAAGTTTTGTGGTGCAGGCAAATGGAGTACCAAAGGACACAAAGAACGTTCGAGAAAACTCTGTTTGCTCTGCCGTGAAAGAGAGAAACTAGAACTGAAATGTGAAGCGTTACAGGTAACCAAATGAGCATTTCACTGTTTCAGTGTTTGTTGTGAATTTCTGACATGTGCATATTTGGTCATTGTTGATAGTTCCGTTTGCGATCTGGACATTGTTTTGCAATCAGTGTTTTGTGCTTTGCTTTGTCTTAACCCTTTTTCACCTTAATTTCAACATTTATTTTCATAGGCTGCTGTTTCGAGCCAACAGCCGATGCCAGATGTCGAAGATTCTGATAATTTGAATGTGCCGACATTGGGGCACGATGCTGAAGGCGAAGGTGAAACTGAAAGCGCAAGTGAAACAGAATGCTCTGAAACAGAATGTTCTGCAAAGAGATTCAACAACAAAGCCTGCCAGTGTGAGTTCAAGACAACAGGACCTCAGAAAGGAAATAGTTGACAACATCGAAGAAGTTGTAAAACGCTACACTGCACTCGAAAGCGAGGGGGTCCAGGCCATTTTATGTGACATTTTGTCAAGCAAAGTGTTCAAGAGCCGGTTTGGCAATGTCATCCCAGCTGGCAAGCAAGAAGACAGAGATGATAAATTGCTCAAATCAATTGCTCAAGATCACCAGTCGTGCAAAAACAGAGCACAAACGAAGAAAATCCATGCACAGGGAGACAAAGTAAAATCTAAAATATTGATTGGCAGTACCTTCAAGGGGTGCAAAATGGAGATCGGTGGGGTGGTCCAGGGATGAAATCAAATGGAAACGGCAAAAGCAATTGGTCGGGTTAGTAAATCTGGCGATAAGGGACAGCGATTGCTTTCAATCGTAGCAAGGGACTTCTCAACATCAGTACTGCAGTCCTATTTTGGTTGTGCAAAAGGTACGATCACGGCAGCGAGAGTCCATGCAGTGCTGTTTGGTAGGGGTGGTGTTCCACAGGATGGCCTCTGGTTTACACAGCAAGCTGTCAGTTCAGAGATCATCCAGGAATTCCAGGATTTCATCAACCAGGACATCTCTCATCCGTCAGCTTGCCGAAGTGTACTTGTTGATGGAAAGGAAACTGGCGTGCGTTATTGGCAGTGTAACATCAAGGATGTGATTGAGCAGTACCAGCTGCGGTACCCTAGTGGCCTGAAAAGGGCATACATATATAGCCACCTTCCAAAGAATTTTGGGATGAGCTCAATGTTAGCTAGTTAGTTTGTAATTTGTGCGATGATTTTGGTCACTCAAACTTTGACTCATTACAGTCTCTTCTAAGTGACCTCAATACAGCTGGTGTACTCGCGACATATTCTGAGCTTGTATCAGAAACAAGGGAATACCAAAAGTTTCTTAAGAAGCAGGTGTCCAATGAGGTATGTAATAGTTCTAGAACTTTGTGAAATCATTTTTGCAGTGAATCTGACTGAAAAACTAAATTATAGCCATCGTCCCTTTTTCCATTTCCATCCCTTAATACATCCTGCAAATTTGTTGCATTGAAGCTCTGGATAGACTATAAAACATACTTCATAGTGCCAACTGATTCATTCATTTTTACTAACAGATTCATAACTTTCTTATACAGTATCAAGTGAACATAGTAAAAACTGTGTTGTGAGTTACCCCTATTAATCCTTCTCCAGCCACATGTGAACCTCTCGCTCTGAATCACTTTGAGAAGGCTTACTTGATGAGGAGTGGTTGGATTGGGGGGGGGGGGGGGGG
>JAOBYH010078883.1:0-11644 GCA_025403525.1 Umimayanthus kanabou | reverse complement strand
ACTCGATATCTCAGCACAGAAAAGACAAAGCCAACTCATAGTGCCATAACCGTTAATAGTTCCCCAATACCTTTCATGTGACAGGGTATGAAGATATCTCAAAACTGCACAGCTTAGTCGAAAAATACAGACAGTCACTCTTAATTATAATTTATACTCTATGTCTTAACCCGCTCTACAAGTTGTTAGGGAGGCTGTGGCTGGTCTACAAAGTACACTGTAAGATGGTCCAAAGAAGAAATGACATGGGTCATTGCTGTGACCGAACTGCCATGACAGATGACAGATCACGTGTGCGTGCGACACAATTTAGTCAACAATTAATGACATCAACTATTTTTTAACTTCGCGGGTCTGGCAGTCAACGGGTTGATGCTTTGTTGGCATTCAGTGTCTGCGAGCAAAAATGACCCTGGCTCAATGGCTCCCAGCTGATATGGAAGAGAAAGTTGTCAAATTCCATCAGTTTATCATACAATCCCGTGAGGGAATGGCACATTTACTGAATCGGATTTACAACATGGACGGTTTGACTGACATGTGCAGTTTCAACTGGCTTTTGTCAACTTTTTTTGCCGCGAAACCATTTACCAATTATAAGCGGACTGCTGCAAGGGAATGAATAGTTGCTCTTGATTAAGCAATGACTCTAGATGTCCGGAGAACAATGGGCTTCCTACCTAATGCCAATTGGAGCATTTCCGAAAACAAATGGAAATATAAGTAGAGTCCCAGTCTTTCTTTACAGTAAAAGTAAAAGATGTAGGCTGATTGTTACCTTTGTTCTTTTTTATACTTTATATATACAATAGCTAATATAGGTGGAACAGTTAAACATGATAATTAGCCAAAATTACCTGACCCGAATCTTAGCCTTTGCGCATGGGAAAGCAAAAATCTAACAGATAACTGGCAGTTTCAAGCAACATTAACTCGGATTTTTTAATTGGATATTAAAGTAACATCTACACCATCTTTACCTGCAACCAGTCTCACCGGAAGCTCAGGAAGTGTACCATTTCCCAGCAAACAAAAAGAAAACAACAGTAGAATCTGCATCAAACGAATGCAAACATGGCTACCTGAAATGCATGATTCATTTTCAAGTCCTTTTCGATCACCGACAACTCGTCACTGACAACTCTTCTGTGTGCTGCCTTATCTGTAGTACGCACGCGCAATGACTGCCTGTGACTCATTTAATTTTTTTCAGCCCTGACAGTTCTTCACAGATATGTCCGTGATACTATACATGTTGAGTATGCATGAGATATTATGAACTTATACTGAGTATCATGGTATATCATTGGGTATACTGTTTCAGTAGACGTATTGAACATACCTGAGATTTCATGAAGTGAAACCGAGTATCATGGGATATCATGTAGTACATTGCCATTGGGGTTCTTTTGCTTTTTCCGACTCTGAGGGGGTTTTTGTGGGAATATAATATCGAATTAAATGATCTCAGATGACCCAAACAACTCACGACAACGCTTTCTCTTTTTTTGTTAAAATTGATTAATTTTGATGCCTCAACGGAATTCTAAATTTGGGCTCTCTAATTTTGAGAAATTTCGCAAGTGAAGTTGTGATAATGTGAACCTGACAATCAACTATCTACAATGCAAAAATAAATCTGATCCAAAGGGTGTCACCTCAATGGCAAAAATTCAATCCAACTGATGAATTAAGTCAGCCCACTATCTAGAATACTGGGAGGCTATCTGATCCAAAACAAGGTAAAGTTGACCCAATAGCAGAAACCCAACCAAAGGCCGACAAGTAGTGTGAAGTTGTTCCACTGTCTATTCTGGAATGCTGGAAGGAAATCCTTTCCAAATAAAAAGAATGGCAGAAACACAACCAGAGATGGATGAGTAAAGTCACTCAACTATCATTTCTACAATGCTGGAAGGAAATCTGATCGCTCAAGACCAACAAGTGAAGTCGCCCAACTATCTAGAATGTTGGAAGGATATTTGATCCAAAACAAGGTGAAGTTGCCCCAATGGCAAAAACCCAACCCACTAAGACCGACAAATGAAGTTGCCCCACTATCTAAAATGCTGGAAGAAATCTGATCCAAAACAGGGTGAAGCTGCCCAAAGGATTGGCAGAAATCCAACCCAACTACCGACGAACAAAGTCCACATCACTTTTTGTTAGAGTTAACTGAATTTATTTTCTCAACTTTATGTTCAAGTGACATACAGGGAAACAATGTAAACAGTTCAATGATCAGTCTTTCAATGATTAGTCTCTTTAAACAAGCGATGAAGGAAAACACTTGGATGAGATCGCGTACGAATATATGAGTGATGAAGAGAGTGATGGAGATCTGTGGTGTGTTCCTTCACCTCGGTGGCAAAGTAACCAGGCAAATGCCCTGATTCAGTCACTTCCTTACAACGTTCGAGGAAAAAGAAAACGAATTAAAATTCGAAATTGAAAAGAAATTCAGTGAACTCAAGGAGGATGAACATAATTTGTTGATGTAAATTTTATAAATTTCTGTGTTGTTTAATTGTTTGTTTTGAAATTTATTTATTTAGTTAGTTTTTTCGGAGATACTAGCATACAATCTATGTAAAGCTATTTATAAATCCGAAGTAAAATAAAGTCTATGTATGTATGTATGTATGTATGTATGTATGTATGTGTGTACGTATGTATGTATGTATGTGCGGATGTATGTATGTAGGTATGCATGTATGCTTGACCAAAGAATAGGGTTTTCGGGAGAACCCTCGCAAAGAGGCCTGACAAAGAACTTTGTTGAATGGGCGTGCCATCAAGAAGCTGCTACGAATGTGACACCACCTGCAATATCCTAATCAAGATCACCACATGCACCCACTCACATTCAACCCACGATGCATAGCATTCACAGGATTCCCTCAGACTCTGAGTGAGTCAGAATAAGATTTTGCTGTTCTGTTTGTTATGTCAGATATTGACATTAGCAGGGGTGTTGTGTAGGAATTTCTTTCTGTTTCAGGTAAAAATTGAACAAAAGTAAAGCATTTTTCTTTTGAACTAAAAACAAAGAAAATCAAATTGTGTCTGCATAATGAAAGAAAACAATTGCTGGTAGCAACCATGACTTGTCAGTTCCCTTAGTTACGTAAGCAGGAACTGAAGGACTGCTATCAAGCATCAATTTTAACCCTTTAAATCCCGCGCCCTAATGTTATCGTTCGCCGGCGAATGATTTTGAAGCAATAAAAAAGCTTATTTTTTAAAAGCCAATTCCCAACCAATGGCATTTTCTGTTAGAATATCTCATTGTCTTTGTTCACGAGACATGAGCATTGTTTGATTTTTTGAGCCACGTGTTTACGGCCGCCATTTTGTTTTGCCAGTGGAGCGAAAGGTCTTGCGTTAGTTGTTGTGCCAAAACATTTTGGAAATATCGTCAGAATGCCTCCTAAACCAAAGTTTAGTTATGCTAATGTTGAAGACGTTATTGAGGATTTAATGGGTAGCGAAATTGAGTGGGATTCAAGCTTAGAATATGGCGATTTGTCCTCGGAAGAAGAAGACGCCATTGACGAAGGCAGTGACCCATGTGATGTGGTTGCTACAGATCGGTAAGTTCGCAGTTATTTTCTGTTTTCTTTATAAACCAAGTGGTCCTACTTTTGTATTTTTCCGTAATTATGTTCTCAAACTCATTTGCAAGATATGGTGAAAGTATTTGAAAATGGAAGCAAAATGTGGATTTCTTGTACTTCAGCTCCAATTTCAGATGACCTCCTTTGATCATGACAGATCACCCGGCAAATCATCATGGTTTTCACTTCTCAAAATACAATTTCTGACTTAGCCAATATTTGGCAATAAAAGCGTTCCGAAAGGTCATGAGTAAGCTTGACTGAACTGTGCAATATATTTATTTCCCCATTTTTATTATTATTTATTGCCCCTGGTTGATATTATTGTCCAGTCAAAATTACATAATTATTTACTCATGGCATTTACCCATAGGATAATACTCAAATGACCAGTGTACAAATATAGTAAAAAAGCACGTTTTTGTGAATTTTATTATAGACAAAGTTCATCTGATGGCGAAACTGATGAGCAGCCCCAAACTGCAAGTCACAAGAGAAGAAAAAGACCAAGACAGCCATTAGTATTGGGTGAATGGAAGAATCAAGAAATACCGGATGCAGAGCCACAAAGACGAAAGTTTCCACCAAGAAGAGAGCCTGGTTTTCAGCTCCCAAGTATGTGTGGCACACAACCGTGGACTCCATTGGAAATTTTTGAGCTCTTCATGTCCATGACTGTGGTTGATATAATTGTTACCAGCACAAATGCATATGCAGCGAGGCTAAAGGCAAAGCGGCCTTCCTTTCGCTGGTACAACGTGACAGCCAAGGAATTCTTGTGTGTTCTTGCCATAATTATCTTCATGGGAATGGTTGACGTGCCAACCATATCATCATACTGGAATAGTGATAGCTTCTTTGGCCAGAACTTTATTCGGGAGTCAGGAATGTCAACGGAACCAGTTTGCAAACAAATGGAGTGCACTCCACATTTGTGACCTTGAGGAAGATGATGAGAACCAGAGAAAAAAGGCAAGGGGTGATAAATATGACCCACTGTTGAAAGTGAGACCTCTAATGGAACATCTGCAACTTACATGCAGCACTTACTACTCCCCAGGACAGAATATTTCGATTGATGAGAGGATGGTGGCTTCAAAAGCTAGGTTCTCTATGAAAAAATATATTCGTGACAAGCCAACTAAATGGGGTTTTAAGTTGTGGGTGCTTGCGTGTCCAAAAACCAGATAAACTTGTAAATTTGAAGTTTACACTGGAACACGCACAACGGCAACTGAAAATGGACTTAGCCATGACGTCGTTATGCACCTCATGGTAGGATTTTTTGCTCAGGGATATTTATTTTGTGACAATTTTTACACCAGTCCTGCCCTTGCAAAAGCACTGATAGAAAAAGGTTGTTTTATAACTGGCACTATTAGACAAAACCGAATAGGTTTTCCAAAACAGCTGCAGAATCCCTTACCAAAGCAGGCTTCTTGGGGAACTTCTCGCTGGTTTAGAGATGGACAGCTGGTTTTTGTTAAATGGAAAGATACAAAGGAAGTTTCTGTTCTTTCTACTTACTACCCTGCGACTGGAACTGACACTGTTATGTGACGAAAGAAGGAAAATGGCAAGTTTGTGCAGCTGGAAGTAAACATTCCACCTCCAATAAAACACTACAATGTCAGCATGGGTGGTGTTGATCTCTCTGACCAGCTCTCACAATCATATGCTGTTTTGCGCAAAACAAGAAAATGGTGGAAAACTTTGTTTCTACATTTTGTTGACTTGGCAGCAGTAAACAGTTATATACTATACAAGAGTCTTGGAGATAAAATTAGTCACAAAGAATTCAGGGTTGACTTGGCCAAATGTCTTGTTGCAGCAAGGTGAGCTGCCTTGTAAACCAAAGCCAAAGGCAGGAAGACCTCGATGAAGTGATGTCCACTGTGATCACCGTCCAGTTCCAGTCACAGAAGAATATTTGGAAAACAAATCTGCAAAAGCAACTTATGGCAGGAAAAACTGCAAACTTTGCTATGTTTTATCTGATGGTAAAGTCCAGAAAAAAAGTCCCTGGAAATATGCTGAATGCAATGTTCCTCTCTGTGTAATGGTGGACAGAAACTGTTTCGAAACTTGGCACACAGCAGCTTGTGACAAGTTTCACTGAAATGTTGACATTTATGTGTGTCCTAGTTTTGTGCATCTCATTTAATATATTTCTAAACAGATAATTGCACTTTTTATTTACTATTAGTTATCATTTTGCATTTTTGACATTTTACAACAGTTTTTGGTAGGAATATATTAGGTCATTGCAAAAAATGTATGACGAGTTTTTGTGTCCAACATGTACTAGTTAATAATTAACCTTGAGGTCAATTATTTAATTAGTATGTCTTTCTTTGTAACAAATGCTGGTCTTTTGAATTTCAATCCAGTTGATAGCATTTTAGTGTGTGTTTGACTCCAGATTAAAGTGAAAGAACTGGGGTGTCGGTGATCAAAAACACAAAAATGGTGTGGTTAACCCTCACGACTTTCAAATCTCGTAATTCAGGTGATATTCAACCAATTTTGACAGTTTTTGTTTTATATGTGTAACAGATCATATTTTGTGGTGAAATTAACAAAAATCTACCAGCAAGTTTTCTCCATGCAGCAGGGTAAGAAAACTATTATTTTTTACATAATAAAAATAGGAAAATTAATATTTAACCTATTCAATATAATTTATTATTAACAGAAAGACAGCCCAAAGCTACTTTATCTAAAAGAGCATTTCAATACCTAAATACTGATGTATGGGTTGACTGGGTTCAGAGATAAAGCTTAGCTTGTGCAGGAAGTAATAGTAGCATTGGTCATTTTTGGCAAAAACTAATTGATATTTAAAGGGTTAAGGAAATTTACAGATATTCAATTGCCATTGTGGTCATCCTTCAAATTAATTGGTTGTCCTATAAGTTCTGTTTTACACGTACATATACCGTCAATTTTTATTGAGTTGATTGAGCAACGTCTGTGCATGAATTGATTGAAATGCTTTAGATTCAGTTATCATTTTCCAGCCAAATTGATTGAAAGTCAAGATGTGCTGTTAAAAATTATACTGCGTGTATAATCGTAGATATGTACATTGGTCAGGTATTTAATATGCTTTATTGAATAAAACAGTCAATTGTTGAAACTGATCTGTGGTCTGTTATTTTTTGGTTACCTAGTACATCCCTGTGAAGGTATTGAACTTTGGTATGTTACATAGTTCATTGCTAACCATTAACGAAAGGAAATCGCACTTATGTGCCTCGGTCGCATAATCTTGTGTATTTTTAAAATTGTTGTTTGGGCTGGATAACCTCAATTGCACCTTCCACAATATGTTTCATTTTATCACAAAGGTGAATCATGATGTTCCTGCGTTATTTGTTACCTGAATTATGAAAACTATTTCCAGGATATGCCCAAATGCAACAAAAGTAACGATGTATCGCTGGACCATGACTTCCCAAATACGTTGTATCCCGGTATATCATTAAATATATATCCCTATATACACTGCATGTAATCGCATGTCATGATTTCATGAAATCCCAAATGCACAACACCGCAATATAGCACTCCCATGATATCCTGATGTACGGTACATGTTATTGCTTATCATGGGCTCATGCTTATCCCAGACGCATAATATCACAGCATATCAAGATGAGGATATCCCCCTATATTCCTTGTGTAATGAAGTATCATGATCCATGACATTCTGTGACTAGGACTGTTTTGTCCGATTCACGGCTGTGATATTCCATGTATACCGGGAGTCATCATGGCCGTTATACTTTGTGATACTTCGTGATACTTCGTGATACTAGCAGTATCATAGTCCGAATCATCGAATTTCATGGCCATGATATTTGCCTTTTTGCACAGTGGATGTGACTTGAGCAAAGATCCGTTGGAATCATGGGTGCACAACTTATTATTTGCTTTTATAACATCATTCAAAAAGAACCCAAGATCAAATATTCATACATAAATGTTGGAAAATTAGCATTTTCGTGTCCCGCAGAGGTAAAAGAAAAGTGCCATTTTTGCAGCTTTGGTCACGCAAATCTCTGTTTACGTTTTTTGTGATTTTTCTCTGAAACCAGTAAATATTTGAATAAATCAGCATTATTTCCATGTGCATTATAGCAGTACCTACCAACAGACAAAACATGAACGAATCGAAAATTTAAGCTGTGTCCGCCTTTTTCATGATCATGTCTGATTTTTACTGACATTCACTGTTAAGTGGCTTGGACTGAAACAGTTCATATACACTTGTAATTGTAGCCTTATACTCGTGTGGCAGAGGTTATTCTTACAAAAAACATTCACCCCTTTACTTCAGGGCCAGAGTCTGAACCGAATCTGAACCAGAAAGTGATGTAGATGTATCCCCTGATGGATTACCAGTAAAACAACAATACCAATGACAGCATTCCAGTAACCCAATTCCCTGTGTACATGAAATGCAAGAGGATGTACATACCAAAAGCATTTTCAGCAAGCTCTGTAATTTTGTTGGACTTTGGGAAGTAAACATAAACCATAAAAAACGTGAGCTTTATACAAGTACTTTCGGTGCAAAGGTATACACGTGCAAACGTTGTCAAATGTCCTGACAAATGTCGTCAAAGACAACTCTGCTGGGTCTTAGTATTTTCCTATGCACCAGTGAAAAATCTATCTATGGACGACCATCATGGGAAATCTCCCCTTATGACCCTGCATCAAAAACAACGCAACATTTCAGAGTCTTGTCCAAACCTGCGACTGTCGAATGCTCTTTCTGCAAGCATGCTGAGCATGAAAAATAAATGTGAGTATACTCAAAGGTGGTGACCCTAAATAAAGTTCGCAATCCAGTCAATCTCTGTAAGAAACATTTTCCCTCGCCTTGCAACTTTAGAAGCACACAGTTCAAACTGGTGAGCTGATCTGCAATGATACTCTGTTGGTTTGTTTAGTAAAACATAGTGCACATTGTAAAAAGTCGACTGTGAAGACGAAAACTAATAAAAGAGATTTTTCGTCCGTCAGAAATCTCAGAATTGCAGCAACCCGCAGATGTAGATGAAGTTGCCAATGTAACTGTTGTAAAGGAAGATACAGAATAGTAAATTTTTAAAATATAAGCTAAGCCAGAAAGTTATATAATTGTTGGCTTTCTTTGCATGAACCGGTTTCGGTAAAAAAAATTGTGAATCCATATTGTCCAGGTTAAGTTGAACGCGTTAAGCATAATACATTAATTACAAATAGATTGCATAATCTCTGCAAAGACACAAGTTTGATTTGGGCTCTAAAAAGTTTTCCTATCACTGCTATCAGTTCGTTTGAAGACAATCAAAGTTTTTTGTTTAGTAACAATGTATACTTGTCATTAGAGGTCATTAAAGTTAATTGAAATAAAATGAGGTAATTTCTTAAGTGAAATAACAAAGAACGTATGACATTTCTGAAGCAGATATCAACTTAAAAAATATGGAAGTCTTAGACAAACTTTTTTCTCTACTTGAAAGCAAACAACAAAACAAAAAAGGTTCTGGTAATGAATGGTTCTCCCAAACTGATGAAGAACCATGGCAGATAAGTGAATGAATGAATGATCCCTGGGCTGGTAGTGCAATCGATGCTGGCACATGGCAAATGACTGGCCATCCAGATCCATTTTCTGTACAGGATATTACAACATCATCGCCATTCCAATTCATGTTACAAAATGTTTCAAACCATATAAAGGTGATAATTAAAAAGTTATTAAACACTCCTAGTACTGGGTATCCGTGCGTGCACTTAATATATGAAAACCATATCGAGCCACCTTAACAGGCAGGCAAATATCAAAGACAAATGGGGATTTTATGACTCTCACCGTCCATGATTTTGAAAAGTAAAGGAATTGGCATGCACCCACTTGGTATTCAACTGGTGCATTATCTGATTTATCTGCTTACTAGAAACTTTTACGGAATAATTGGCTGCTGTTACCTTGGTGGCAAAACATTTGTCACTCAAGAACCACATCTCCAGAAAAAGTCTTGGTCTAAATTGTTCTTGTGTTAGGTTGTTAAGTATGTTATTCTTATGGTAGGGACCGCGCTGGATCAGAGGACTGGGATTAGAATGGGTCTTGTTTTGAAAAGTGGTTTGCTGATGATCAGTGCCATCCTCAAATGAGAGGGAATTATTTTTCAAGATATCCCCATCAAAAGGGATGATTCTCTTGAAAAGCTTATTAGACCTTTTGGGATGCAATGACTTTTGCAATGTTTGGTTCATTTGTTGTTGTCATTCAACGCATGCTGAGTGATCACCTTCAAGGTGGCAAATACCGCAATCCTTACCCAGTAGTTATGGAAGAGTGAAGAGTGCTCCCAAATCAAATGTTGCCCCTGACCGTTATTTTGGAATGTTGGATCGGTTGGTGTTGCTCAAGCCAAATGCCACAACGATGGTGTATGAGGGGATCTTGATGTTTACAAAAAACAACACCAAAAAATGGCGAGATTCCCTCAGTCCAGAAAAGAGAAAATTGGTGATGCAACTTGTCCGAAACTTCTTATTTTAAATGTACATTATATTAAACATTATTTTGGTATGGATGAGTTGATACAGTTTTTGTCGCATTTTATGGGTAGATCATAGTTTTTTGAGCTCCAAATGAGGGAGGGCCACGATTTTTCTTTTTTACACAAAAACAAATGGCGGGTCACATCTGATATAGGGGTTTTAGAAGACAGTCGTCCTAGATTCTTATCACTTTCAATGCTGAGTGGGGGAAGAGCTAGAAACAGCAAGGAAGAAGAAAAGAACTCTTGAAGCTATCCGAGATAATTTGTGTGAAGAAGCTGGTCAGCTACCACTGGCAGCTGAAGGGAAGAGGAGAACACAGATGGAGCAGCTAATAAGCAAGTCAAATGCTTTGAAGTCGAAAGCAAGGAAGAAGAAATCCGAGTTGAAAGATGTGAAGGAGCGGATCAAAAAGAAAACTGAGGAACTTAAACGGTTGTGACTCTTTTGGCCATTCAGACTTTTTCAGTGAGTGTTGCACTTGGTACACATATAGTATACTTTTTCTTGATGTACCAAAGCTCTTAATATGGAACATGTCAGGACCCTTTGCAGAACATTCACGCTATAGAACTGAAGAATGACTTTCACTGTATTTAGAAGGGCATTGATAAAAACTGTTGTTGTGTTTTCTACATTTCATTGATGAAGAATAGGCTTGAATCTATTCATGTTTTCTCAATTAAAAATGTAGACCTTTAAAGTCTTTCAAACAGAGATATATCCTTGCATTTTATAAGTTAAAATGGCAAAGAAGTGGCCTGTATTGTAACTTTTAAATAAAAGCTCGAAGGAATATTAGGTCTTAAATTTTACAAATTTAGGTCTTAAAAAGCCTTAAAAGATCTTAATTGGCTGATTTGTAGGTAAAAGATCAACAAAAAAGAAAAAAATGCGCTCCTCTAACTGTCCCGGTTGTGGAATTGAACATTCCCAACACACATGGGGCCTTCCTAATCGCTACTGTGAGGGAAATACAGTGCTCGAACCCACCATCCAGAATGCAGAAACCGCTGTCAACGTTGGGACAAATATCGTCACAGGTCTGTCTTTTAGTGAAATTCTTTCCTTTAAATTCAGATTAAACGAATTTTAAAGTATTTAATTTTCCATGTTAAACTTTACATTAATCGGTGAAACACCAGAGGACCATTTCTGCGTTGTTTGGTAGGTTAAAATAGCTCAAATAAAAGATAAAACTTGAAGATTATGGTATTTCAAGTTATTTTACCAAACTGTGGGCACACCTGTGAATCATGTGCAACGAAAATTGAGACAATACCTTGGCATTGTCCTCAATGCAGACAGAGGTTACCAAGATCTGTGGAAAAGTTCCACCAAAATTTGCTTGTGAAAAAAATGATTCTGACCATAGAGGAGGAGTGTATCACCGCTAAATGTAACAACAACGCTAAATGTAACAACCACCCTAAATGTAACAAAAATCAACGCTAAATGTA
>JAOBYH010078882.1:2701-19159 GCA_025403525.1 Umimayanthus kanabou | reverse complement strand
CCCTCCCCCTCCCCCCAGAAGTACAAAGCTATGTACAGCTCTGCTGACGCTGTGCACCACTTCCTCCTCGTGTTTATTTAGACATGCTCGATAATTTTCATTCTTTTTACCTAAAACCGTTTCACAATATGCAAAATGGTATTACAGATTGGCTCAAACCGTGCGGTGCTTTCCGCCATTTTTGCAGCTTTATGATTCCTTACTGTAATTAACTAGGAAAATTTTTTAAAAAATAAGAAAATGACCTGTAATTTTATTGAATTTGAAGAGTCCTTTGAGTTCTGATGACTTTCCTCCCGTGCTAATGTGGTTGAACTGACAAACATTAAAGAACGGTTGCCGAGAATTGTTTTTAACTAAACAAAAACGCTCGCGGCGACTATGACAATAAATGCACTGTGCGGACCTGAAAAGTAGAAAACTCTTTGCCATATATTTTACATGTGTCATTTGGGAGACAAAGTAATTTAGGCGTCTACAGTGTCTCTTACTCTCAGTTTTGCAATCCTTGACGCCACTGCTGCATTTACACAAGAAAGAGTTCAAACCTGCCATAAATATCTTCCATCTGCTTCACGCTTTTTTCTGTTATACTGTTAGTGTCTAATTATGATCGAATGCAGTTATTCTGTTGTTTTGCTAGTTTTGAGGAATGTTGCATTGAAAAACAGAGAAAAACTCGGCCTGCATTAGTGAATTTTTAAGTTGTATAAAAATTATAAGGAGGTACTATTTTTTAAATTATAAAGGCAAAACTAATGTCGCATAATGTTATTTGAAGGGTTGAAATGACAGTTTTCTGCTGATTCTGAAAGGATAATGTGACAGAGAATTAATTTTAAAGGCGTCGGTCTTTGAACTACCTTTCTGAGGAATGAAAGGCCGACATTCAAAAGTATAATTGTATTCTATACCAGCTTTTTATGTTCTTTATAATAAAACTTAACGAGATATCTGCTTTCAATTGCAAATAGTACGCTGGGTATAGTTTTTGGAATCGGGCGATATGCATTTTTAATGATATTCAACTCCAATGCACAAGCTGGCTTTCAGTTGTTATGATTACTGTCGGGTGAATACAGTTTCACTTTCTATCTAAGATACAACATTGAAGACAAACTTTTAAAAGCGATAGGTGTCTCATTAATTTTTAATTACACTTGTAGAAATTACCAATGTTTAGACATTCTGGTCAATTTTCAAAGTTTCGCTTTTATGTTAACAGAACCATTGATAAAATTTTGAAAAAACCGCAGGTATCTTATAAATCTTTAAAACAACTCGACAACAAATTTTTAATGTTTGATACTCTTCATTTTGAAAACTGTTACTTTCAGCGACTATAGAATGTTTTTCTTCTTCACCTTTTATCATTTTTCAGTTAAAAACAACTTTTATTTCCCATGAAATGGCCATATATTATTTTAGATATCAAAGTAAACTTTTAAAAAAAACCCATTTCTGTTGCTAATAATTATGCGTTGACACGATGTCAATAAGTCGATGTTTCAGTCTCAAATCTTTCAATCTACTTCATTTAATGACTGTTGCTTCCCATAAGATATACATGAAAAGGAAGTTTGTTCGGTACAAAATAATATTTTGGTGCATGTTCGCTGAACAGTAAAAAATCTCTAGATTGCTCGAACATTCAGTTGTACGCAGGTGCAATCTGCTAACATCGTTTTTCTGTCACTTCTCTTGTGCGCTTCTTCTCGCGAAAAACCACTACAATCAGATGTTCAAGTCATAATTCGGTTCGTTTTTAAATGAGACGTGTGAACAAAGATGAAAACCAGCAAGAACTTTCTTGCCCTGCAGGCAAGCAGTAATCAAAGCGAAATGGCACTACTGGATATACTGAGCGCGCACAAGCGAGTTCATAAACAGAGAACAAATTATGCTGTTTACAGAAAGAATAACAATTTGAACAAAAGCCTCCCTTTAGGCTAACTGTGTTTATAAAGCAACTAAATATGAATGAAGTAAATTAAGTGTAAAGACAGAATGCTCAAAACCAGTCTACTATTTTTTTGTGTGCCCGTTTTTGTTTATGTTTTAAATATTGTCTTTTGCTATGGTTTCGTTTACTTGATTACTTTTCCCCCGTGTTAAAAGCAAGACAAGCAAAATGCAAATAGAACTAGTAGAACAAACCAAATTGAAATAAAAACTCTCCATAAGTACAAGAACTACATGAATAATACAAAAGAGGTCCATTCACCCTTTCGCATAGTTTAAGTTTTGATCCGACAAAGTCTTGTGAACATTTTAAACAAAAGTCTTTGTGCCAAAATAAACTGCCTACCGAAAATTAACTGGAGATATCCGCAACCATTGACAGGAAATTGGAATTTCAGAATTCGTTTCTAAAATCTTGTTAAATGTTTGAGAGAACAGATGGCATTTTGTACTTTCAAGACTAAACTTGTATTTGCAGCCCCTAGAAAATATTGCAACAAGGGTATACCAGGCTAATACATGAAAAATATCATTTGGTATATTCTTATCGAATGGCACTTTGTTGTTGATAATGCGAACTTCTTTTGAATGCCACTAAGACGGAAGGAAGAAAATGAAAGACATCGTCGAAAACATACCGGCAAGACCAAAGAAAAAGCCGGTCGGAAAGGGAAAAAATATTTAAAAACGGATCATTTAACCGATCACCACTTTGAGTTTAAGTGGTCTTTTGGCTGAAAAATCTTCAGACTTAAAACGTCCCCGTTTTTAATCTCGCCGCACTTATGGCTATGATTAACGGAGATATTATAGACGACACCTTCGTTAATAAAACTTCAAAACACTTAGTAGCGATATAACCTTTCGGTGACGGTGAATGCGCTAATGGCAGAGAATGTTTGTTGAGACTTCCGAATCGAATGACGTCTGAAAAGGCATCTATGAGGACAAGTTAAACAGAATTTAAACGTGACACAAAATTACCAATTCACCCGAAAGATAACCCGTTGAATACATAATTACTTAGAAACAGCGTCCGGAAGACTAACTAACAGTTAGGACTAGTAATAATTTTGTTCGCCTTGCAGATACGATCCCGAAAAAAACCGGAATGTAAACTCCAATTGTCTTTCTTGTTTCATTGTTGCAGCTTAATCGTTTCTGTTAAAGTCTTTTTCTAGAGTTACAGCAAAATAAGCATTAAATAAAGTCAAATGGCTAATTCAGCGTGATTTGTACAGCGTGATATAGTCCACCTCAGCAAAATTGGCTAACACAAGTCAAAGGAGATTTAAGCTTTGTCAACTCTACGCCATTAGCCGAATCCCATGTGTACTTTTCAAAGATCAAAAACCGTGTTAAAAGCCTATTTTGTGTGTATGTTTTGATTAAACTCTTTAAGAAGTCCTTCAGATCTGAATAAAATTCAAACCAAATTTCATATTGAGTAGTTCAGAGACTGCATGCTAAACACTTCTCATTTGACCAGTACTACTCGGTGGTTTATGTTTTCAGCTTCAGAGAAAACTTTGCTCAATTAAAAATTCCCTTCCGGTTGTACCGAATCAAACGTTCGTTTTGCACGCATATAAACCAAATTATGACACTTTGAATTACACACCTATAGTTTCAATTGAAAGAGTATTATAATCAAACTTCTATGCATTGTAAGGGAGTGTTTCTTAACCACTGAAAAATGGAGTTAAATAAACGCATTTGGCGAATACAATTTGTTAAATTTCAATATACCGGCATAAGAAAGGTGCCGTGGTTTTGTTTCAATTTAGTCCGAACAGTCAAGAGATCCAACGATTTGTTTGCAAAATATAATTCATAATAACATTCTATAATAATCTTTGAGAAGTCAATGTTGTCGCTTAAAATATAAATTAGATGCAAATATGAGATCTGACCTTCTAGTTCAAAACCGAAACATCTATATTATTTATTTATATTTGATAGCTTCTCTAACTCAAAAATATAGGTAAGTAAGTCGCTTGCCATTCTTTTGAGAAGGTTTAAAGTTTAGAGCTTCACGCGTTCAAAATTGCAATTAGATGTTATTACGGAGTGCAAGTCCCTATTCCGAGCTCACAAAATAGCCATTCTGGAGTCATTATCGAGTTTTAGACAGGTGACTAAAAGGAATTACGACAACAGGTGAATGAGATGACCAAAGAAGCTGAAGCTACGATTCGCCATTTGTCACTTCGCGAGGCACCTGCAGCGAGCTATAAATTACTGTTCAATTTGTATTGTTGAGTTGTTGATGCAGAACTTACAATTTCCGGATTAAACCATCCTATGTTTTGCTTTTATTCTATCGACAGCGTTTATAGAGCATTGTTTGACATGTTAGGAAAACACAATGAGCGTATATTTATTAATTTATAAGAAATTTAGCTTTGGGCTTTGTTGATTTCGATTCGTCAATTTTTTTTTCGGTTTTTTTTCCTTACATCTCTTGCTGGTTTAATGAAAAGATTATTTCAACAAAGACAAACTTTACCTAAAACTACTAGCGAATATTACGAGAATTTCGTACAAAATATGCTAAAGTAATGTGATAGTAATATTTCAAGAACGTTTGGCTTTCCGAAACTCTGTGACGACACAATGGAGTATACAGACTTTGTTGAATGAAGTAGAAACAAATGAATATTGGCGTAATTTGAAGTCTATACAAACATAGTTTATTTAAGCTTGAAAGACTTGAAGGCATTGTGGCCAAAATTTAATTCGAAACTTTCTTTCTGACACTAAAATGTCTGCTTTTGTAGTGTGTGAAAAACAAATTGAGACACTGAAGTTGGTAATGGCAAATAATTCTAGCACATATTTTCAAAATCTCGTCGTACTTCGACGTCTTTTCACACACCCTTGATTTCAGTAATGTTTGGGTTCATCAAACCACATTTATAAAAGTTTTTCCCGTTAGTGTAATGTTGTTTTAGATAAAAAACAGCTTCGGGGTTATAAGTTTAAAAAATAGACGAATTATTAGTACAATATGGTATTTTATTTCTCTGTATTATACAATTTCTGGCCATTTTGATTAACTCTATTCTTCGTTTAAAAAATTATATTTAATAACACAACGCTATATACAGAAGCTGTTTGAGTTTACTTGTTTGATGAAACACGGCAGTACAGGGAACAATGCAATTTTCTTCTGTTGTATTTCCGATCAGTTCAACGCGAGTTGCGCAAAATAAACAACGGCGAGTTTCTCTTTTTTATAGTTACCATACAAAATTGTCTTAGAAAAGCTCTAAGTTACACACAAGCTTTGTTAAATATGTTTCTCGTATTTAGCTGTATGGCGGTTGTTTATATTTATATAGTCAGGATATAGCATATATGCAATTTTAAGTTGAGTTCAAACTTTCTACAATAACTGAATAGCCTCTTGTCCTTGGGGCCTCTTGTATCAGAAAGAATCAAGCGCGTTAATGTCACCCTTCAGGGTCAAATTCATTCGTGTCTTCTGCTCCAGTCTCTCCCATAAGGCCAGATGTCTGCCCGCGACCAACCACAGCAAGCTGTATATTAAATTCACGAAACTGATATCTTAAAAGCAATTGATTCTTTTTAAATTTACATTAAATTTCACCTCTTCAAACCTAGTTTTAGTTCCAGACATTTATTCATAGCATTTAGATCACTCATATCAAGTTTTTGTGCCGATCTTTTCCGATTTCTGTAGAACGGACAAACCAAAGATCTTTTAGCAGAGATAATGTGGTTGGCCTTAATAAGTTTTAAACAGATACTGAGCAACAATTTTCGAATTTAAAAATAAAGTTTTGTTTCATTTTCTTAACGAATTTGTTTAAAATTGTTTCTCTGTTTAATTGAAGGAACGAAATTAGACCACAACATTCAATTTACTCGAAGTCGTACTTGACAATGACATGATTCTATTCTTTGTCGAATAGACTCGTTTAGTAAAATTTGTTGAATGGTTGAGCTTCTATCGTCTAAACCTATGTGATTTGGTATTTATGATTGAGTATACGTCAAAATCGTTACGCTACTTGTCTTTCTCACTTGTGGAGTCTTCACTGTTTTTGCTTTGTAACGAGATTTCGCTTTCAAAGTCTTTTACCCTAGACGGTGTATTACTGTTCACCAAACCTGCCGAGGAATGAGAAGTGACAATTCGTGGGTCCACGTATAGAGACAAAAATCCCGTTTGAAGGTTTTCTTTGCTTCTGTTTGAGTCAATTGTGAAGGCTACTGGCCCGGCCGCTCCAGGATAAAAGTGCGTTTTCGCCAATGATGGAAGCGGCGTGAAAGCAGACCGTTGACTCCCCATAAAAGCATCGCTTCTACTTAATTTAAAGCTTTCTGCTCGCTGATGCCGGTATTCGTTGTGTATTTCTTCAGCGTAGGCTGGCCATGGTGTCGAATCCACTAGAACTGTTGGGTCGTTTCTGCATTTTGACAAGACGTCTTCAATAGCTTGAACTAGGTCACCGCTACATGACTGCAGAATCAATTGAAGAACACTCACTTTAATTCTGGGGAATATTTTAATTAAGAGCTCGATAGAGGACGAGCGTCGGAGTGCTTGTGAAGAGGCGAGGGGAAGATGGCCGGGGAACGGTGGCTTTTCTGCGGGCTCAAACTCGGCGAAGACTCGTCGCCGCTTGTCCACAATGGGATCTGAAATCATTGAACCGACAGTGAAGTGTCGCGGCGCCAAGTTGGTTGGCATGTCCCCTTGATGCTTTCGCTTTAAACCTGAGGAATTACGAAACGGATAGCGTGAGATAAGAATTAGCATTCTTCCATAAAACTACTTCTGTGAGCATAACGATTGCCATCACACTGAAATTTTAGATTTTTCCTAAACAACCAGATGTTTTAGTTTGCGTTTTTGTGGCGCCGCTGGCTGACAACAAACTTCAATACAGACTATAATTTCCTTAAAACAATGAAGCCTTTTTTCCAAAGGAAAATCTAGTTAGCCCATGGCAAGTTGTTTCAGTAATATGACTTAAAATTGTCTCAGTTTGATACTCTGAAGCATTTTGACCAGACTCGAAAATACATATTTTTTTGTCATTGCTTTTCGTAAAGCAGTTTTTTTTAAGTGATATTTATTTTGAAGTATTATGTAGTTGTTTTGTACAGCCACATCTAAACACAGACCAGAGTTTTGGTTTGATTAAAGTTTGTTTGCAAGATTATACCAAATCTTAGGAAACAAAAATATAAACCTTAGACTTGTAACAAAATGATTTATGAGAGCATTTCAGCTTTTAATTTTTAGATTTTTAAACTAATTTTACATGACTACAGGAAATCTAATATCCTCAGTGAAAATCGCTCTGATAAAAAGCAGAAAAATGAAGTTTGTTCTTGTCTTCGCTCTCTTGTTTCACTTCTAATGACAAATTCAAAAACCTTAGCAGGATCTATGGCTTCTAAATCAATCAAAACACAATCTATTGACGTCCTTTGCTTTCTTACCAAGTAAAAACAGGATAATATCTTTTTCTCCTCGAAAGCAAAATTGGATACACAATGAAATAGTCTTTGAATGCTTATGATTTCCCCTTTCAAAACAGTTACATCACACATTGCAAATCGAAATGAAGGAAATGAACTGAATTGATGTTTCCTAAACTAATGCTCCCATAAATAAACTGCCTCAAATAAGAAAAGGGAGAATATGAAAATCAACTATAATTTGCCTTATTTTTACGAGCTTTAATTGCTTCGGAGAAGAAAATCATGAATGCGCTCCTATGTGGGTGTGGATGAATACTTTCTTGGCAACAAAAACGGCTCCACGCACCTGCATCGTTTGAAAAAAACACTGATAATTTTTTTTCGCTAACTAGCCATCGCAGTTGGATACTAAATGATAGATAAGAAAATCCTAATAGGACTTGTTCAAAGTTAAACTAGAAAGATACAAGAGCGAAGAATTTCTTTCGTTATCAAGCAAAATGCACATTTAATCTCTAGATAACTGACGGGAAGAAGACAGCTTCGGTGTCGCTCGTGACAAGAATATGTCAAAAGCCTTCAAGATGGGCCGAAGAAAGTGTATGCGATGTAAAATTATTAAATGTATCTCAGAAAAAAATGACATGTTTTCAAAAGTGATAAAGTTGTGTTAGCTTGTTTCTTTCAAAAGTTTCGAGGGCACAAAGAATCCTTTTGAATTTGTGTCGATGCGAATCCAAATAGTAAGAGTCAATGGGTCCAATTAATCAAATAAAAATTAAGAGTTTGTTCACTGAATATGTTTGCGGATAAAACTCAAACCTTGCAGGTGTTGAGGGAGGCTTCCAGGAAATGGACGAAACGCAGAACAAGTACAGTCGATGCGGCCATCGTGAGTATGGCTTTGATTGTGGAATGGCGTGTGATCTGCGTGAAGAAAGTGGCTGGGTCCACGAACCGTCTGTTGATGTTCTGTGAAACAAAAATGCCTGAATGAATAATTTAACCCAATCTTGTAATAAATGTCATATACTACATCCACTAGACTTTGAAGTTTCGTGAGAAAACAATACTGAGTCAGTAAAGTTATAAAAACGTTGCTTGGGGAAAAAGTTGTGAGTTTGCTGGCTTTCACAATAGGGAAATTCAGTTCAAATTTCACTGTCTATAAAAGAGCCAGATGCAGATACATGAGCAAAGATATGTTTTGCTGCAGGAGACTTTGATATTAATTAAAAATGTTGCGGGTTTAATTGCTGGCTGGAAATGTATGCTGTATCGCTGTTTTCTTAAAAGTTCACTTGAAGAAAAGAAAACGTTGTCTCTAAATCTGTTTTATCTATGCAAATAAAATGCCACACTGTTTGGTTTCATTTCTTTTCTTCTTTGAAATACCTTGCGCGGCAGGTTGGCAAAAGATTTCGAGTCTTCCGCCCGTTCCGTTTGTCAGATCAAAGAAAAACCTGGCAATTTAGACAATTTGAAAATAATCATTTTTCCCCCAACTATTTTCTTGCGTCATGTCCGAGAATGATAATATGATCACAGAAACGTGTGCCAATATTTTGACAAATTGTATCACCATACGTATCTCTATTTATTGTTGTTAATGCGCAACTCGAGAATTTAGAAATAGTAAAAAGGGTGTACTGACTGCGGTAACTAAAAACAAAAGACAACTAGTCAGCAGGAAAATCTTTGAACATGAAAAAAATACCTGGTATTTTCTGGAATGGTTGATAAGCAATCGTAGGGCTTTCGATTTCCGTGCAAGATTCATGCGGAGGGGTAGAGATCTCCTTTTTGATTTCTGTTGAAAAGGAAATAAATAGTGCTAAGATAAACATATAAGTATTATCAGAAATTCCGTAACAAAGTGGTTGTCATAACAGAAACATTTACAAGAGGTTATTTGGACTTCAATGATCTGACAAGAAACCATTTCTGAAGGGGATGTTTTGAAGCACGCAAAGGCTTCCCGTTTGACCAAATAATTACAATTAAGAATAGGTACCCAAAGAACCTTAATGAATGATTTCCACTATCTTATTGGATTTCGTCTTCAATTTGCTCTCTCTTAGAGCTCTTTATTTCAACAAATTACGGTTTCCTTTATTTCGCCTAACTTGTCCCTTCCTACACCATATGGTTTGTATACAAGATATAATTTAAAAACATTGCTGCCGAATGCTACAACAAGAAGGCTTGTATCAAAAGAATTTAATGACTTCGTGTCCGTATCTTAAGAACTTGATATACAACTGAAAACAACCCCCGAACGCCACACAAAACCTTCAGTTTTTGAGCCATCATCCAAATAATTTAAAGCTATAAATGTAATGATTAGTGTCTCTGCGTTACTTAGCCTTTCAAAGTCAGTTGGAACTCACAAATTAGTTAAGCTAAAGACACTCATCCCGAAACGCATAACTTTAGTTTAAAGTTATTAGTTGAAGCGCTAATAGTTTTAATCTCAGGATTTATTTCTGCTTTTGTATCTGTTAAGAAAAAATAATAATAGCATTTGCCAAAAACGCCTGCAATAGTATAAAATGTGCAATGGCAATCTGATAAATTGAGAATTCGCTATTGGAATTTTTTACTTATCAGGTGACAAAATGATACAAAACGGCGATCGACCTTTTAGCCGGCCTTAAAAGCCGCTTAGAATTTTTTTTCGGGAACTTTAAAAAAGAAACGTAAGTTTGATTTACCTGGGCAGTCACTGCTGTTGTTGTTGTTGCTGCTGCTGCTATGATTGTCGTTGCTGTTGTTGTTGTTGTTGCTTGAATTTGGAGAAGATGGTGGAGAAGAAACTTCTGTATCACCGTCGTTACCATCTCTCATTGCCATGGCCGTGAACATATCGCCGGGGGGAAGAGGGGCTCTTTGCTCTTGCATTTGCTGCCTTCTTAACGCCACTTGCGCGGCCAGAACTCGCTGTCTCTCGGCTATCAAGAGACACTTTGGACACAGGCAGTCCCTCCATCGACAAAACCCCTTGTGCCCTTTAAGAATTGAGTCAAAACCATGGTTTCTGCACCTTGCACACTTTGGAGTTCGTTTTTTCTCCAAGTTACTGTTTCCCTGAGTAAAGCTCATTTTAAGAGTGAACTGATAAAACTGGAGACTGTTATTCGATTGTTTTCGCTATTCGCACGGGTTGCGTTCTGTTTTTCTCAGACGAGCTTTCTGCTCGGGACTGTTACTCTCTCGTTGCAAACTATCGAATGACTGTGTAACATGGAATTTAGAAAGATACTACTATATACCCGACCCACTTGCCTGCAGCACTCAAACGAATAATCAGCAGCAGGATTGTGATTGGTGCATTTAGTGTTGCGCTTTAAAAGGTGACTTAATGAAGAGGAAAGTTTCATTGTTAGATACAATTTGTGATTGGTTGGCGCGTGTCGTGAAGTCGGCCACCTGGGTCACAACTCGCATGCGTTGATCTGTCAGCAGGTGCAGTTCTTCCATACACCACAGACAAAAGCCGTTAAAACCCAACGTCAAAAAGGTGAACCTTCAGCAAACATTTGCGATGCCTCTGTGAAGTTTTTTCTTAATGAGATCAAAAGAGCAAACTGCCATTAAACTCCAGCATGCGGCTTGTATCGCGAGGAGTCCCGATACCGGTAGCACTTTATTAATCAAAATGAAACTTAAAGAACTAAAAGAAACAAATTTTACATTTTCTCGGGGCATAGTTTTATTATTATAGCTTTTCTAAGATATGCAATGCTAATGTGATTTCTTTTAATTTCTTAGTGATAATATTTTAATCTTTTAATCAATGATGTTTCACGACAGTGAGTGTAATTAAAACTTTAAAATGGCCGTGACGTTGCTAGGTTGTTTTCACTTCAATTCAAACTTTGAAAGGAAATCCGCTCGAGAGTTATTTTTGTTTTAAAATACACTTCCTGTGAAATTGGTATTAATAATTCATTTTACTTAGTTTTGGTACCTTGACTGAAATTAAATTGATTCCTAATTTCATAAAAACACTAATTGCTTACTCATTACGGCACTGAACATTACAAAATAAATATTACTCACGACTAACAAGAAAAGTTGAATTAAGATCCCAATGAGTCAACTTGAAGTTTGACTGTAAATGAGTCGGAATATACTTTGAAATTGTACAGTCTCGCCATCGATCTTCACTTTATAGACAGTGGCAACTTTGAACGATCTAAGCAGAAAAAACATCAAGTCTTAAGAGAATGGTTTGGCACGATAACCAAATAGGAATTAATAGATCGATGGTTACCCTCTCAGAATTAATCTTGCAGGTGGCTCAAAGGGAAACGGCATTTTGTCTCAAAAAAAACAGATATTCGTATTTCTTTTGATGATTAGAATTTTTAAGTGTTTCAATGCGAATAATACGGCAAAGAATAGTTAAAACACTGTAGTTTTTTATTCCTTTAATATCGCAGTTGTGTCGAACTGCTAGATGTGTGTTTTCTGTTTGTTACAATGACGAGGTTAACAACTTCGAGATATTTTTCGTGCGTGTGAATCTTTAAAAGGACTTTCGGAAGCGAGAGCCTCGCAGATCAGAGATGTAAAAAGATTTGATTTACGAGTATTGAAAGAAGTAGGAGAACCAATTTTCCAAACGGTAGGAGACGGGATAATTTGCTGATCTTATCAATAAATCCTTTGGAAATCTTAAAATTTAATAAAGGCTTTAACATAAGTATGTTTTCACCGTTAAAAATTTGCAACAGGTTTTGCCAACAAACTTTGATATCGCGAGCAATTTTCTGATGTTATCAGCAGAACTGTATATTCAGAAAAGTAAAAACTGAATGCCTGCGTCATTAATCAAGAAACAAGCAGTAAGTTTGAAAGGTTGGCCCGATACTATATGTCTGTGCAGCTTTTAAAATTCATTAAGATATTACAGTATCGCACAGAGACTGCAATTGTAGAATGGAAATTTGACATGGAGACGAAAACCGCTTCTGCCCGCTTTAGTGATAAAACCTTGATGAAGCAAAATATGCATTCGTACGTGAGGGATAAAGTATCTGTCTTTTCTTGTGGGCGTTTAAAAAAGCGTTCTAGCACGGCTCACAAAAAAAAGCTGAATTTCAAATAACAAAAAAATATAGTGTTAATTATTTTCAAAGATAACGGATCAAAATTATGTTTCATTATGACTCGCAAATGAACATAAAAAGACATCTAGTTTTCGCTAATTTTATTTCAAGTACAGATAAGTTTTGAATTATAAGCTTCAAACAAACCCCCGCACAAAACCATTGACAAACCGGTGTGACTTTTTCCAATCATTAATGTACACTAGAAGATCTTGTTTTGATTCGGTGAATACTGTGCTGGAGCTGTTAAAGTCAAACGTGTGGACTTTGCATCATTCAGGAAATTAAAAACCCATATAAACATCAAACTGTGTCGAGCCAAAGACATTTTACTCGTAAATCACGAAGTCAAATGACGTTAAATTAGTTTATTCGATGCTTAGTTATTAAATACCCCGCCGACTTAAAAATTGATTTCCGAGCAATTCTAAATAAGATAAACACAGATATATGCTGGCTAAATTCATCAAAACTAGTAACAATGACTCAAATAATGTGGAGCCCACTTTAATAAGGCTTTGATTGAATAAACCCTCGGGCTCATTTTCAAAATACTATTCACCACAAATACTCGGTTTTTAAACTAAGTAGTTTGCATGGGAAACATTTAATCGACAAATTCAAATTTAAAACCAACCAATTTGTCTGTTGTTTTAAGAGGCGCATGAATTTCACAGGAAATGTAGCATAAACACAAAAATTGTTGAACTTTGTTTTACCAGAGCTACAGGGCACATTGAGAAGTGCGAGAAGCTAGACGAAAATTATTCTTAAAACAAAACAATAGCCATTTAATTGTCGCTTTTGCTCTGTTCCCGCCTCGCAGCTTTATTCAGGCTCGAAGGAGGATGAGTTAACCTGCTGGACAAAACCAAAACATTTCTCTTAGTTCTAATGTTCAATTTTGCCTGCTGTGTACGGAGTGCAGAGAGGGTTTTTGTTTAATAAAAGGAAAAAAATCGCAATGAATCCTTTAAATCCATATAATCTCATCCGCTCGATTTTGCTCAATTTGATTGTAGATAACCAACCCTTGCCGTGCCATAACAGCATGATACTGCCCGGCATGGTGTGCACTTGCTAATAAATTAATTTAGAGTTTATGATGAAACGGTTATTGACTGTAGATGCTAGCTCATTGAAAGATTACAGCTATTAAGACAGGAAGACTCTATTTAAATAGTATTAGTTATTTTGTACCTTGGGACCAACTGCAAGTTGGCAAGTCGATGTTTTTTCACTGTACACAATGCTGTGTTTATCTGGACGGGTTTTCAGTGGAGACCTTGAAACGGGCAGCCATCATGTCGTGTGTTGGTGGACTTCAAGAGGTGGAGAGGCAGAACAAAAACTAAAGGAAATAGTTTGTCACGCAAATCTCTACTTTAACAATAAAGCAATGAATCTAGACTGGTTAGTGAACTAAACCTTTTTTTTGTTTCCGTTCAGAATATTGTGTGACAATGTTTCCTCTGCGCTCGGGAGGGCACCTGTGCGGTCGAGATTTCCTCTGTTGGTTTAAAACAAAACAATAGTTTTTAAAAGAGAAAGTAAGTCTTCTCAGTCTGCTCTTTATCTGGTTTTTCCCTTAGTATATCATATTTCGATCGAACATTAAATATTTAAATAAATCACTATTTTTCAAACAATCCTGGTAAAACCTGCTTTAAATCCTGGCGTGTTGGCTCATAAAACAGAACTGATGTTTAAGCATTTTGTCAGCATGTATAAATTATAAAAGCAATGCACTGGAGGAAAATCAGTTTCAAAGAGCGAAAACTGTTTTAGTTGATAAAGTAGTCAATCTTTTTCAGATTGAAAAGGAAGTTCAAGAACATCTCAGTTTTCGTGCGTCGAAAAAAAGCTTCAGTTTCTTCACATATGAATTGACTGATATCCCTTAGTTTGTATATTCAAGTGAAAGAGTTCCACTCAAATTGCATTTTTCTTCGCGTGTCTTGGTCTCTTTAAAAGCTGAACATTTACCGCTTTTTATTCTTCAAAACCGATTTATGTTTTGTTTTTAGGTTATTGAAAACTGTAATAAAACTCTGTTTTCATTGCCTTTTGGCTGTTGTACAAGAGAAACTGTCAACAGGGCAAGACAAAGCAGTTTGATGCGATAGTAAATATAACCCAAAGACGGTTACACGAGGAATAAGAACAAATGATATAAACATTGATGTAGATTTTATTTTAACTAAAGTTGTTTCAGATTAAATGTAACTTTAATAGGATAGTCGCAACGTTGAATGGAACAACCAGCTATAAAGACGATTGATACTGCGACAAAATTAACTTATTTTTAGGTTCGAGTCACGATGTAAACCCATTCAGATGTTTAATTCTTTGTTCTGAGGTCTTCAGACATTATCTCTCGCGCCTCCATAAAAGAAAATGTGTAGATGCTAATGGATGAACCATTGGGCTGAAAAGTTTTACAATCGACTTATTGCGAACACAACCGACACTACAATAGAAGGGTTATCATTGTATTTGCATTTCTGTGTTGTGTATTGTCTTAGGAAAAATAGTTCAGGTGTCTATTCCAGTACTAAACACTTTTAGACCGTGTTCGCGAAAATACACAAAAGAACAAAATATACCCCCGTATATACAATTCCATCGTGTTTCACTGTTTCAGTTTGAGCCACATTCAAAGACGGCGTTAAGATATTCACACGAGAAATTGAAATAATACTTTGAAACAGACACAGTAAGGTTCTTTTTGTTTCGCTTGGTTTTAGAATCCTCGTGTTTCTGTGCAAATATTTGCGCATGGATTGTAATTCAGTAAGATGAGTATATCTTTAGTATATACTGAACCGTGCAGATTGTCAATGTACCGAGAAAAGATTCTTTAATTTCAATTTAAGAGGTATCGTTTGACAACTACGAAATTGTCGTAGCTGGTAAAAATCTTTAATTTTACAAGGCATAGTCATATTCTGCTCACGTAAATTGATTGCATGCTCTTGCTGATTTTTGAAATCAATTGAACAGTGAAATAACTTGATTTTTTCGCTGTCCGTATTATGATTTTGTTTTCCGTGGTGCCGACTTGCGCTCTACTGGTTGACGGTGAGTAGTAAAATCCTTAACAACCACTTAAGCATTGAAATGGAATATCGAAACTACTTATGTTAGCTTCAAAACACAGTTTTCATCGAGCAGATAGCTTTGTTGCGAAGACATTTTCTGCGCTAAGAGTCAACAAAGTTGTAACTACTCTGTCCGGTATTTTACTTAAAAGGATTTTTCGACTATGCGGTGAGTGCAATGGTTTCTCTGACTTAATTGCGAGTGTACTTTTTCCGGCACCTGGTTTTTCTTCCTTCATTTTCACAAGTATGCATTCGTAAAACAAACACTAACAGACGGTCTATCACCCCTGCATTCTACTTTAAAATTAAACTTGAATATTTTCCGCTGAAGTTGTATGCAGACAAGACAAAACTGCTTCACCAAGGACAAGCTGCAAATACACAATTAGGCTCGTGACGGAGAACACTCCTTGACACTGAAAAGAGAGGCCAAGCAAGTTTTTAGTTTCAAAATAACAACATTTGGCATTTACAATACACGGGTTTTTCGTCATTATATTTACACTTTTTGAAATACATATTGTAAATTAAACACCTTTTCTAATAAGCCGAACCAGAAAATGTTGGGCGAGGCTAAATGTTCGTACTTTTTATGCAGATCAGTTTAGCTTGAAATATATCTTAAAGTGCATGATCTTATTACTTAAGTCTATACATACATAACAAAATACTAAATGTATACGGTTTCGTTATGGTTCTGAAACCGACTCAGTTGAGTTTGGGTCGAGGTTGTTGTTAATATACTGATTGAACGTTCTGATTTAATATAGAGATATATCAGATGGATCATTGTAACTACAACTAAACAGAGTGGCCCA
>JAOBYH010078771.1:0-11645 GCA_025403525.1 Umimayanthus kanabou | reverse complement strand
ACTTGTAAACTATTATTAAATATGACAAGGTATTTGTACAACTAAACAACCTTGGGCCCCATGATATACAACAAAAATACCTGAGGTTCTCCCAAGGAAGAATTTAATACCAGGGGATGCAAAACTAACATCAAATATCATTTCTAACAATATTATAAATTGAAACATGTAACAATAACTTCAGTTATTTATAGTTTCTGTAAAAAAGTTAATTTACAAAGTTTTCATTGCAACAGTTTATAGACACTGCAAAGGGCCATGCTTTATTAAAAGGCTCACACAGAAACAAGTTTCAGCCAGTTCAGGGTTCACTGTTTGAATGCTGCATTTGCAAGTTTAGCCCTGTTACTGAAACAAAAACAATGCTATTTTGAAAATTACTTTTGTAAAATTTTTGATGAACTAACAGTACGCATTGACTTAAAGAGTATTTTTCTTGATAATTATTCCTGAAAAACTTGCAGACCTTGTGGCAAAAAAAAAAATGTTCATGATTAGCAGACGTGACATGAAATGTACAATCTACTTTGTCAACTGAGAACCGATTTAATAACTTGGTCAAGTTTTCTTTAGTTTAAAAGAAACATTCAAAAGACGATTTCAAAATTCATTTTAATTTGTTTCTGCAAAATTAACGTTGGCGGTATCGTTAACCTAAGAATCAAAAAGTCTGACTAAAATTTAAAAGCAATTGAAGTGCATAAAAATTAATTTAAAATGAGGCATTGTACTCTCTGCCTCTCCGTGACACGTACACGTAAATATAAAAACAAGGTTTCGTCGTTGAATACGAATTTCTCACAATGTATTTACCTGTCTTTGGATTCTCCTGCACGGCGGTGATAACCTCTTCCATTCCTATCCTTGGCAAGGGGGAGACCATCGAAAGTACTGACTCGTTCGTGTGGTGTCTATACGGTATACTATTCGTGTTCAGTTTATCTTCTCGATAGAGCCGTCGAACACAAGTTTCTTGGTTGTGTGAACCACTTCACGAAAACAGCAAACTCCACAGAACCTTGGACCACGGGCTTGGAGCTTCTCCAAACTGCAGCACTCCGGCACACGTTTGCCTGTTGTATCAGGTTCAGAACGAGCAGGTAACAATCAATCGCTTGGATCTCAAAATTCGCATTTCATTAGAAAATGTCAAATGATTAAATAGCTCTGTAAATGTCACCAAGAGGGGTTTTCGCAAGATTTATTTTCTCTAAGATGGCTGGGTTAGACCATCTTCATCAACTTCTTGTTTCTGGTCTTCATGTTGTTGTTTATATTTTTAAGTTGGAGGACTCAGGAGCGACACAGTCATCTTGATGTGGACGGATTCCGTGCACTGCAGTCACGATCACGATAGACATCTCTTCTTTTGAACATGTTTCTGAAAAGTCTGACTCGCCAAAACATTCTACAGAGTTGATACTTGACTCTAGCTTGGAATCACTCGACATGATGTTTTTTTTCTTGAACAACTTCTACTTTTGACAACGAATCTCCGAGAATGTTTGGTTCAGCTACCAGTGCCCGGAAATAGCTACACAACTTCTTACGTCACAATCCCCAAAACTCGTGCCCAGTCCATTAGCCATTGACAATCGCAAAATCGCGCACTTTATGACCTAAAAAATACACCTTCAAATTTTTTTTGGCAAATTTGAGTTGTGATTATGTTTTATACACATCAAGAACAATAAAAAAAATGCAAAAAAAAAAATTCGTTTCAGTGGCACTTTAATCGTAATAACAAAACAAGAGAGTTTATTTGAGTCATTTTAAAATGCCTAGTCAAAACACAGCCACTAAAAACAAAACAAAACAAGAACATTTATTTTTGAGCCTGAACTGGCCAAAAAGATTAAGAACACTGAGCCTGAACAAATCTTTACTGCTTCTATTAAAAAAAGTGTATAAGGGTTATTTTCTACGTTTTATTCAATCAGTTTTAAATCATCATAACCAATATAATATGAATATGTCAGTTTCGGTTCTCAATATGTGAGTTTCGGTTTTCAATATGTCAGTTTCGGTTCTCGCTGTTTCTGAAAACCATTTAAAACTAAAATTGGCAAGTTCATAGAAGCACTGTCTTTATCATCTGACGTTTATCTGTATGACAAAGTTGGGCCAGAATATTATGTTGAATGACTATCTGTAATTTTACTAAGAAGAAATGACTTGAGCATACACTTGTGCCGGGAAGGCAGATGCGAATATTTTTTTGATTGACATAAACTTATTTTCCACTTCATCTCTCAATTTTCAGCCACAAGTCGTATAGTAGTCCACGATAATGCGACATAAACCTCAAATGACAACGTTTTAGGCAAATTGGTTATTGTGCTATTTTCGTCTGTTAATTGTATATTATCAATTAGTTTATGAAGTATTGAGTTGCATGCACACATTCACGGTTGCAAAGTCCCCTGTTAACGTTGAGATTCCAAACTCATACCACCATACGTAGTCTGTGAACAGGCTCTTTGTTTGAGCGGGGCGAAGCGAGCAACCATTCCCCTCGCGGCTCGCTTCACCCCGCTCAAACAGAGAACCTGTTCACAGGCCACACCATACGCGAAAATACTGGAGTATGTATTGTTTTCAATTTTGAACCACTGATTCAGTACGCAGTGCTAAATATATATATTTTACTTGTTTCTGCCCTGATTTTCGTATTTACTAGGTCCCAATTTCATCAAGGAGGTCCGTTCCAAAATTTTAATATTCAATGCTTGGTGTGATCGCGTGAGTTTGGACCGATTAGGATAAATTTGGTAACGGAAGAGTCATTCAGTGCTTCAAGTTCTGTAACGAAACATAAGAAGTAACTAAATGCACTATTTCAAGCTTTTGCCGTCAAATATTTTGTTGCTCCTAAAACAATTGCTCTTTGAGCCTTTTACTGCTTTGGAAATATAAGATGGATGTTCATTTGTTACAACTTTGTTATGAATTTCACCCTGCTATTTGTTCACATTACTTTATGTGTCTGTTGGATGATGCATAGACATTAATGAACTCTTACTTTGCAATGAATTTGTCGTGGGTATTGACATACACTGATATTGACAATGTCAGAGAGAACGAATGAATACGATTGTTTCACTTTACAAGCGTCATAAACTGCTATAGGTAATCAAAGCATACCGGCACATTTTGGAAGAATTAAGTGAAACTTTATTCACATGTTTTAGCTATTTAACGAGTACTGTACCATTTTAGTAAAATTATTTGTAATAAATGAGCTAAACAGATGGAATATTATGTAGTTTATGTTTGCGAGACAGTCACGAAGAGTGCTGGAGTGGAAAATCGCAAAGCGCTCTTAAAATACTGCATCAAATTTAAACTGCACAGACTCGGGGGTAGAAGCGGAATATTTCAACTAAAAAAAATCGGTATTCCTCAGCTTTCCAGAGGTAAATATTCCCATTCCCTGTTAATTTTTCGAGGGATATTCCCTATTCTCTATTTGTCATGTGAAATATTCCGTATTCAGTACTTTTTTCAGGCAAATATTCAATATTCCTCAGTTTTCAACCACGAGTCAATATTCCGCTTCTACCCCCGGACTGACGACTATGATGTCACACCCCAAAATGCAAATACAGTTTTTAAAACTAAAAGAACTACTCTTCATTTCTACTGCAAACTCATTTCTAAAACTCAGGTAACAAGTGGATTGCGAAACGTTAAAGACAAGCAAAAATCGTTCTTAAGGAAAAACATAAAAAAACTGCGTTTCGTAGATGGAGTGGATAATTCTTCATGTGAAAGAATGTGATCAAAGAGTTAATGACATTGTATAAGGTTGCTACCTCGGTTAACGGACAGTGCAAAACGAAAAGCGCCATTTCAAGTTGAGCAACCTTCACTCCTGCGAAGACCTCGATTTGACTCAAAATAACGGAAACTTGAACGTTCTTGTGTATCGCATAGAATAAATAAAGAGAACTCATGTTAATATAATTGATAATTGTTCCTACTGGATTTCCTTCTCAGAAATTTTGAACAATTTCAAATTTTCAATTTGACGCGACCGGCGTTCTTGAAACATACACCTTGTTTGTTTAATTGAAGCCATCAAGTTTTTGTTCCACATACTTCTATTTCTTAAATACGGCCATGATCATTCGAGCAAACTCTTTGTTGGAAAGATGTTGGTGTTTTACATGTTGTTGACTTGTGCTGAGACACAACTCGTTTCCATCAAGTCTTTGACGATCCAATGATACTTTGAGTGTAGGTGATGTTTGGTTGTTGGTGATGGAGCAGCACCGAATAGTACAAGCTTGAATCAAAACACCTCAAGACTGTTCTTGCTTACATGTACTTCGCTGTGTAGGTCCTTTAACCACAGAAACTTGGTGGCGTCTTTTTCTTTGTCGTCAAGTTCATTTTGTAAAGAAGACTTTCTCGATGTCTTCAGTGAAAGCTATTCGTTGTGCGCGGAATGGCAGATTACATCGATGGTAGTTCTTGTAGTAAATTTGATCCTGTTTCCAGGCAAATGTTTAAGATCAATGCATCGTGGGATATTTTTGCTGAAGCGTCATAGACAATCTTCATCTTTGTTGTTGCACTATCTTTGAAGACTGAAAAATGAGGGATATAATGGCAGACGCCGTTGTATTTATTGGGGTCCTCAACCTTCTCGATAAATCCCTGGACTGGACCTGCTCTCGTATTTGATTATCGTACCTCAAATATGGTCCGGGTTCTTTCTTTGGAGACTTTTGATCAAGCTGACAGGTAGTTCATGTTTGTTTTTTCCATGGTAATCTACGACGTATCGTCCGGTTGAGTGGTTAAATTTGATGCTCTCTTGGAAGTTGCTCAAGATCCTGTTGATACAATGATTGTCTTCTTTAACTTCTTCATTCGTAATAAACAGTTTGAGAGATACGATCTTGTATTTCTGTTTCTTTTGGTTTTTGTTGGGTTGTCCGAAGGTGGATATGTCTTCGCCGATAGCATCATCCGACTTTCGGGATCTGTAAAATGAGTACCAGCATACATGAACCGCTTTGAAACGACTGCCAGAGGCGCCTATATATGCTTCCGGTCCGCTGGAGGTAAACTGACCATTGTAAAGCGCCTCTGAGCATATTCATATGGAAAAGGCGCTATATAAATGCACCACTTTACTTTTTACTTTTTAATCCTATATGGCTTTGTTGACTTGAAGGGGATTTAGCATCGGTTTGATTTTTTTTAAGTTTGTGGTTTTTCCTTGGTTGACGGGCAGATGAAGTAAAATGTTTCTTTTTGCAATTCCGACATCATCTTTTGGAGTAGCACGTTTCGGACGTGTGATTTGGTCCAAGGCATTTGAAGCTTTTTCTTGTTTGACGTAGAAGGCAATCCTGTTATCTCTTGCTTCACTTTATCGCTATAGATGTGGTCTGTGTAGTCCGCCACAGTATATGTACACACGTTCTTTTTGCCTTGTTATATTCCCCATGGCCGTTGCTTTTTTGTTGCAACGCATCAGTCATCGATGCTCCGGCTGTCGGTGTGTAAGCATCTGGCGGGAACGTATCTGTATCAGCTAAATGGCCTTTCTCTCTCGATTCCGCTTCTTGTAGAAGGCTTATTATTAGCTCGTCGAGACAGCTGTCGGCTAATGGATTACTTCTGAACATCAACCGACGTATTTCTTCAGCAAGGTTTCTCAAGACTGCCGTACGTGTCTGTCTTAGTACCTAATGCCTCGAGCCCGGTAATGTAATTTTCCTGGGAATGATAGAAACACCTGAGATTACGAACATCAGTACGTAGTTGTTGCGGACAGTTTAGTTGGTGCATCTATGTATGAGTTGATCAGTGTTTGCGTGCGACCGAATCGTTGCTTTAGTAAATCTACAGCTCTATCATAGTTGCCCGTACTAAGCGGCAGGCCTGCAACAGCTTTAGCAGCATCTATGGTTAGAAAACCACAGACTAATCTTATCTTACCGATATTATTCAAATCGTGTTTCTCGTGTACTGCTGTGTTAAAGCTGTTCCAAAATGTAAGCCAATTTAGTTGGTCACCACCAAATGGTTTTATTGTTAGTTTCGGTAATTCATCTGCTGTTCTATACGTCGTATTAACGTCATTCCCCTGTTTTGCAGTGCGCAGCTCTTCTGCGCATGAAGGTAAAGTTATAAGTTTTGAGAGATTTCATTGTTCCTTGACAAAAATTATACAGTTAAATTGACAATTGGTAAAATTATTTAGAAAGATTGAAATTTGTTCGATTTCAGCGAACTTTTGTAAAACTCGCCTCAGGCTCCCCTCGGAAAATGAGAAAAAACGCCCATTTTAGCGATATTTTGCACAATATCTCCTAAACAAGCACGGTGACCCCCTAAATTTTTTTCGCTAATTTCACTGACATTTTAATTATCTCAGATACTTGAAAAAACTACAAAAATCTATCGAAAGAAATTTGAAATATAATTGAAAACGTTTTTATTAACACAAAAACATCGCCTTTTATGTACGTAACCATTGTAACGTTTCTGTGTCCTTTCCTGCTCGAAAGTCCAAGGTTGAACTTAAAATTGCTATGAAAGCTTGGGATATACTCAAAAGATACTTATTTAATTGCTTTGTTACATATTTCAAATGAAAACACGGCTTATTTGTTTGAAATAAGCAGATATATCGAATATTTCGAATTAAGGATCAAACACTTGCTATGTGGCATTAAGGGGTGTACGTTTGATTAGCTATAGCTCTCAAACGAGGTCGGGCACCCCCCTTTTTTATTATTTCTTTTGGATTCCCTCATGATAGGCAATATATGGACGAAATTTGAAAAAAAATCTATCGAACGGATTTTTTTCAGGGGAATGACCTTAATAATAGATGATTGCAACGTGTTGTGCTGATTGTGTATCTAATCGGAATTGGCTCACCCGTGTTTGTTCATCGTGTGTAATTCCTCTGTCGAGGGCTGCTTTGATTTCGTTCTCCATTTACTGAGTTCTGATCATCATTGTAGAGGAGAGCTTCTTCCATTTCCACTAGTTTATCAGCGTCTTCCTTGAACGACAGCGCTATCCTTTTGTCCATTTCGTTAATTTTAGTTGTACTGCGTTCCAGACGTTCCAGAAAAATGTTTTAGTTCCGTTTTGTGTCTGGAGGGTCGTTTCCATGATCTTCTGCGTTTCCTTGATATCCATCGTGCAGTGTCCATTGTACGCAGATCGTTATACTTTGTTTCATTACCGGCCTACTTCTGTCATTTCGTTAGGTTTCGGCATCGGAAAGTTTTTCCCGAAAGTCGACATCAATGTTAGTGTGGTGTTTTACTGGGTTTTTTCTAACTGCAAGAAGATAATGCAAGTCCGTACGCTAATTCACATTGTTACGTCATATTTTCCATCCTAAATGGTCATCAGTTGCTATTTACACATTTCACCGTTTTTATCCTCTACTCAAACTACTCTAGAATATCCTTTTCAGGAAAGTAAATAAAGTTATTGTATTGTACTCTACTGTTTATTTGTAAGTTTAAAGGAGCGAAAGACAATTTGTTAACTTTCAATTTCAGCTGATGAAGATGGATCTTCATGGTTATTTCTTTTAAGGAATAACATTTTCACAGCCTTACGGTATTGAGGAAGGCGCCACGCAAACACAACGGTGTCGAGAACTTGTTTAACGCTGAGAAAACCTAAGCCAAATATTAACCCAAAAATAAATGAAATGGACTGAAACTCACTCAGCACGGGTGATGGAGTGGCTGTGATGAGAATTGTTAATACTGCCGCTGGTTGAGTGAATAGAAACATGGAAACGATGAGCAGTACGTTAATGATCAAAGATTTCCTTTGAGATTGCTGCTTTTTCTTTTCTTTCTTCAGTTGCTGGGCATTTTCAGATCTTAACGCCAAACCTTGTAATACCTTGTGCTTGAATGTTCGATAAACGAAAATATATACCAAAACTGTTAAATATGGAATAACGCAGAAATGCAAACACGTATCAAGTGTGTCGAGAACAGTTTCCGTTTTTGTGTACAGGTAGTTGACGGCGTTTGTTTCCATAGTGTCAGCTACTGTTAGACCGGCTGCAATGGCACTCGTTAGCAGCAAGTAAATCCCAAATTATCGCAAGACGCCACTGAACTCTGCTTTTGGTGACACTTTTGCCGTATCGGAGGGGAGAAGCAATAACTAACAGCTGTACGACTGTAAACACAAACACAGTCAAGATGGAGACTTTCCATAAAACAGTCGTAAAAAACGTGGAAGCTGCTTAAGAACGAGAACTTTCACAAAGTTAGTTAGTTCCCTGTTCAGTTGGTCGACGTTCAAACCACCAGACGTCATTTCTTCCAAACCCGAACGTATAAGTAACAAACACACAGCCATTATAACTTCACCGAGGATTACGGTCGTAAGTGTTGCCACTGATAAAGCAACCAGAAGAAACTGTGTCGTGTTGTGGAAGGTCTTGAGTGGGTCTCTGTAGATCACCACAAGTAATACTGTATTACTAGTTATTTTGACTACTGCGACCACAATCAGAAACAAAGCGAAGTAAAGGAGCACTTGTAGAAGCACTTGTAGCACTAATGTAGAACTTTCGAAAGCTACTTGTCGCGTTGTAGTGTTCGCTAATGTTTCATTACTTGTGAATTTGTCCGCCATCTCTAGGTTCAGTTTCACCGTGCTTGTTGTTTCGCAAGCTTTTTCAGTCTGACACGAAACGCATTAACTTTCCCACGAAGATCTATCATCACATTTAGACTGCAAATCGAGGGTCAGGTGTTACCCTCATAAAATAAGGTCTTTGATTAGTTTATCTTATCCTTTGATTGATTGATTATTGTATTTGAAAAGAAAAGCACATCAGTACAAAAAGTTTTTCATAAATCAGCAGGACGTGATTTTGCTCGTATGATGAATTCACTAAAATGAACTACCCTGTGGAAATTGTGAAATCAGGTGATCGGTTACACAATTGAACACATAAATAAAACACACGTATGTTCACAAGCTTGATTTCAATTAATTTCATTAAAATCTATAAAACAGACAATAGGTATAGATAAAGTTCATGTCTCAACTTCTTACCTTACAAATGGTTGTCTTAAAACAAAAATGAACACATGCAAAAGAAATTTTTCCTTCATATTTTCAAGTAAGATTTAAAGTATATTTCCTGGAACAAAGAGTGAGCTAATTTTCCAAAAATGTAAAAAGAGTTCTATTCTTACAACCAGCAGGAACTTTTGATCTTTAGAAAGTTATTCGAAGTTGTCGGTATTGGCAATTTTACAAGCGCGCTTTGACAACAATTGCTTTTTATTAAAGTGTATTCTTGCTGATACTTCTCTGTCAACTTGCATGCTCATTGGCCAGCTTTTCTTTCCAAAGTTAATTGTGCTTCATTTAATAACTTGTTTGGCAGTTTTCATACTAGAATGTTTTTCCGAGTCTTTTAATTCTGCTTTAGTAGTTGTGTTGAATCAGATGACGTATTTTCTTGTTCAAGTAAATTGAATAGATAACGAATTGAGTTCTTTCAGTTATTTTGAAAAATATTTTAAAAACTTGATGTGAAAATATATACATAAAAGCTCCAGCCTTGGCATATAGACAGCTTTGGATTAGCTTATTGCTTTCCCATACAACAATCAAGTTTTAATTAAAAATTGTTACTATGGCAACAGTCATTTCACAGCATGACCGATATCTTGGCCGCCAACTGGGATTTTTCAAAAATTTTGTTTTAAACAAACTTTTTAGCATATTTTCTTCAATTTGATAGAAAACAGGTATTTGCAACCTCAAATAGAAAAATATTCAAGAAATAAATGGAAAAGATCAAATTTTGCCAAAAGCATCTGTTTTATTTAAACTTTAATTTGCATAACTAATTTTGTTGAAATTATGATTTATGACGTCGTTAATTAATATCAAAGGATGTGTTCATAATTGGAATGCAGGTACTGCAATTTTTAAATTTGAAAAAACCCTACTTTTGCCGCTTAAGGGTTAACATCATCCAGATTAAATATGCAGATAAACAAACCTACGACAACATATTCCCACGTGCACTGATTCATTTTACTTTAACAGACTGACGATAAAACAGTAATCTGCCTACAAATGTTCTTCCTTAAAACGGCTGTAAGAACCAACATCAAACATGCAAATTAAACGGAATGGCAGATTTCAAAATAAGCCTTTGCTACCTTCACAAGTTGCAGTGACATGTTCTGATCAGTTTTAGACGACGTTTACTCCTTATTTTCCTAATTCCTGCGAGCCCGGACCCCCTCCCTCCTCTCCCTCCTACTTGAAAACCAGATCAACAAAAACATCACCCTATTTGCTATTGGAACCTCCCTTCTGCCAGCTCCTGGCTACGCCCTTGTATCCCACGTTATATACTGGCTCAACAGTTGATTTGTTCTAAGTTGTCAATTATGCACGTCCACAGATATCCCACGTTTGGTAGACAAATCGGCTCAGTGTTGCTCTGAGTGGTCAAGATCTCAGGCATTCCACGTTTGGTAAACTAACTGGCTCAGTGTCGACAGTTGCGTAGTTCTGAGTGGTCAAGACCTCAGACCGATTCCACGTTTGTTAGATTTACTGGCTCAGTGTCGACAGCTGTATTGTTCTAAGTGGTTTTCCCACAAGCATCCCACGTTTGGTAGCCTGACAGGTTCAGTATCGACAATTTCATTGGTCTGAGTGGTCACGATCACAGGCATACCACGTTTGGTATCTTAACTGGTCAGTATCAACAACTGTATTGTTCTGAGTCGTCAAGTCCACAGGCATACCACGTTTGGGGTCTTAACTGCTCAGTATTTAAAACTTCATTGTTGCGAGTCCAGAGGCATCCAACGTTTGGTATCCTTCCCAGATCAAGTATTGACAGTTTATTGGTTCTGGGACATAGAATCCACAGGCATCCCACGTGCGTGTGGTGTGCCATGTTTGATAGAACCACCAGCTTAACCACTTAGTAGCGCACATGCACAGTTGAGTTGTTCTGGATCTTCTGGAACACACGTATTCCGCATGTTGTAACGTCATTTAGTAGCGATGGCCATGTTGTTCCAAGTCTTGTAATACACAAGCATTCCACATGTGGTATTCTTGTTCAGTACCGATGGTTGCGTTGTTCTGAGTAGTCGTTTGAACAGCTTGGTCCACAGGCATCCCATGTGCGATAGCCTCCCAGCCTACTGCGGGTTGCAGATGGGCCACTGGCCTCTAACATTTCCTCCTCAACATTTTCACAAACCTAAGAGATAACGACATATTTCAAAAATGTATGTCTGCCTCGCAAAAAAACTCTGCCTAGGAGACACTGGAAGGGATCTAATACTTCATATTATTTTCCATCTAGCCTCCAAAACAACCGCCTTCTTTACTTCGCTTTATTAGGCGGCTGCTTTGGAGGCTACTTTCGATCCCAAGCAATAACCTCTGAAAATCAGGGAAATTAAGCAGTGCTCATTTTTGACTTTTAAAAATAATGACCATTTTAGAGTTAGAGCTATTTTTAGTTTTATTCATGTTCTGTTCGGTTCAAGGCGGGTTGTATTTAAACATTTAAATTCCAGCTTTCAGATAGCCATTGATAATCAACCAATCAACCAAGTTACAGAAACAACTTTCCTTGGTGTAAT
>JAOBYH010078660.1:0-11648 GCA_025403525.1 Umimayanthus kanabou | reverse complement strand
TTATAGTGGAATACTTGCAAACTAGCTTTAAGCTAAATGTATTAACCACGTTAAATAAAGTTATTGTATTGTATTGTATTTTCTTTAATGTATTCGATCCCTTGATCCGGAACCTAAGGTCTGCAGGAAAAGGCTTGGTTAAGAGGTTTAAACGCTCTGAATCCACGAGTGCTTGTGAGTCTGTGTGTTTACACACCACCTATGTGTGAATACACGAATGCCAAAGTAGAAGGCGAAGTGTATGAAAGCATAATTTGTCATTATATGAAATGAAACGTTTCCAAAAAAAACTTCAAGGTACACATGCACATACCAAAGTTATTTAGAAGCAATTACAGTGGAACCCCGTTAACACGACCACCATTCGGCTATGAAGACATGGTCGTATTAACGAGGTAGGGTCAAATTACGGTGCCAGACCCTTCTAAAGTATGCCACGCCAACTATATTCTTTAATTTGATGGACAGCGCAGAAAAAATGATTTACCTAACAAATTACTAGACATCCCGAAGAACCGGTCTGTGAAAAACGAACATGAAAGAAACAGAAACACCAAATCCGAACGCAGCGAAAAATAAGAAAGCAAAACATGATTGTGAGCTTTGAAATGTATCTAATAATAACTGAACCACGGAATTTATCACATACATATACATACATACATACATACATTTTCAGGTGCTTCCCCAGCGGGGCTTTTCAGCAACCTGTTTACAACAAATGCAAGGTTCGGTGGTTGAGGGTCTTAGCCAGACCGCTATAAGCGGTTCACAATGGTTTTTTGTCTGAGACATTAAGTTGTGCCCTCAGTTAACACGAACAGCTTTGCTGGCATTCATTAAAATGTGTTACATTTTGTGTATCAAATTGCGTGTTTTTAATCAGCAATCTTACTAAGCATTTGACTTGTCGTATCAATGGAGTTATTTCATAAAGAAAAACAACAACTGGGGGACTCTAACAAGTGGTCATTGGTCGTAATAACGGGATGGTCGGATTGACGGTATTTTCAGATAAGAAAATGCTGCAGTGGGTTATTAATCTGGGCCAAACTTGTTAGTAACAACGGGGTGGTCGTATGGCGGGGTTCCACTGTAGCCAAGTAATTAACCACTGACAGACTTACTGTCCACATTCGAGGCGTGCAGCGAGCGTAGGGCTTGGTCGCACCAGCGTCCAAACTCATCCCCAACATTGGCAGACTGTTGCTGGAAAAGCCTTCGCACTTTTTCCTGTTGGGAAAAACCTAACTGTGTCAGGTGACTTGTTCTGTCAATAATATCTCCCACTTTCAGAAGACAACCAATAATATATACAGAACAATCCATGGGTTACGACAGCATCAATGAGCAATCAAAACAAAAAAAGTGTTATCTTGAAAATATCT
Organism: Umimayanthus kanabou; assembly: GCA_025403525.1. Lineage (NCBI taxonomy): Eukaryota > Metazoa > Cnidaria > Anthozoa > Zoantharia > Parazoanthidae > Umimayanthus > Umimayanthus kanabou. The sequence continues at coordinate 10,260 of JAOBYH010078660.1, read as the reverse complement.
TCAACCTTATATGGACCCTCATTTGTTCAAGTTTGACGAGGATTTCCGTACGTTAATTCAGCTGAACATAATTGCAGGTGGAAATGTACAATATGCGAGTGGGTGAAATCATGTGACAGCCGTACCGACAGAACATCGCAATGCTGACAATATAGAGTTTCAATTTTCTCCCTAACATCAATCCGAGGCCTGATATAGACCACGACATTATGTATTTGGATATCAAAAGAATTATAAAGGTTTGGCATTCTGTCAAATCAGAAACGGTAAGGAGGGGTGAGGGTGTTCTGGTGTGTCGTACCCGTGGAGGGGCATCTGGTGCTGATAGGGATGGGCACCAGACAAGAGACAGTTTGAAATGACCACACTGCATATGGATGTATGGATGGTGTCGCGTATGCAAGCCGTGAGAGATGTGACACAGCTTGGGCAGGAGCCATAGCAAGGCAGAAATGACGTCTACCCAGTGGTGTAACAGCAGGGAGTCTCTCCTACCGCTTCTTTGTAGTAGGACTGCAGCTGATCGGCTGGCGGATAAGTCATGTGATCTGACCATCTTGGAGCCTGAGTTAGGTTGCTGGTGGTTAAACTGTCTGGATAATGGTAAATCCCAATCTTCGAATAAAAGATGTGCACTGTTGGTTTCCTATACAAGTTTACAGTTGATATGATTTCATACAGCAGTCAACGGGAAAAAACAACTGTTAGTGTGGGCTTAGTCCCGGCTTCGTTTTCCTCTCCCATTTAACTTTCTCCCTCTACCCCAACCACTTCTGATGTTCTGGGATGGGTTTAGATGTGGCTTTCGTAGCTTGGATTGCTGTTACAGTGTTGCAAAAGGAACATTTAGTGATCAGCTAGAAACCATATTAATCCTAACAGTCATCCGACTCCTTGGCCTTCTCTCTGGATAGCGCAGTTAACAGTGGACATAATATTAAACCACATTCAGGTAAGGCACATCATCACAGTTTGCATTAGATTGGCAGATGTAGAATTAAGGTGGGGAAGCTGTCCTTAACCGAATCTATCAGTCAGTTATGTATTGCAAGTTTCTTCATGACAAATGCTGTGACAAATATGGTAAGAGACAAATGCATTGACAAATATGGTACGAGAGTCAGAACTGGCGACACTGTTAGCATATTGGCTCTGCAGTTGTCAAGTTAGGTGGCAATAACTGCTAGAGTCGGTATTTCAGCAGAGGGTACATATGCGTCATGCACTCTAGTCGATAGACAGAAACTACCTGTTGGGGTGGGTCAAGGTGAAGGGAGGTGTGGTGAGGTGTTGTTATGATTAGATTAGGTGAGGTGGATTAGGTGAGGTGGAATGGTATGAAGTGAAATTGAAATGGTGTGAGGTGAAATTGGGTGTGATGAGGTGAGGTGGAACGTGGTGGGATGAGGTGTGGTGTGGTTATGATTAGATTAGGTGAGGTGGAATGGCGAGGGGAGGAGTAGTGCATCACAACTATTAAAAAAATCTCAAAATTGTACCAATTCAAACTGCTGCCATTGCAAAAAAAGGCACCAAATGCTTCTATTCTCACATAATGCTAACAAAGACAAACGAAAATAGTAAAAACTTTAGTAAGACAAAGTGAAATTGACAGAACCGTTTCCGCTGCTTCGTTTCAGTGCTGCTTATGGTTATGCTAGTGACTCATCACATAAACACACAAAAGATCAAAGGAGAGGCAAGACTTCTTGTCCACTTCTTACAGCTGGTTTGCGTCAAATACAAGTTCTTCACTGCCATGATTCCAAAAGCAGCCACTTCACAACAGTCAAACCAGCCATAACATGCAAGGTCTCACCATTACTGTACTGCCTGCAGTTTAAAGTCACAATTTGTAACTCAGAGTGTCACAACTGGTGGTAACAGTTCGGTTAGCTGGATTTTATGATCCACTGGTGTTAAATTTGTCCTTCGTTTGAGACACATACTGCACAGTAACAATTATAAGACGATGACAACCATCCTTCTCCAGTCATTTCACTCTAGTCTAAGAAGTTTTTTTTGTTTGTTTCAGTAACAACAACAATCTCACCTCATCCTTATTGACCTTCTTGGCAGCAGTCTTGGGAGGAGTGGGTGACGAGTCGGCATTCCTGATGAAAGGTATGAAGCAAACATAATTACAACAGGAAAATTAAAGACAAAATTCATCTGAAAAAGAAATCAGCAATTCTTCATAAACAGCCTGAAAACATTGTGTTACAAATAGAAATGATTTATGTTGACTAGTTTCAAAGCAACTGTGCATCACGCATGGGTGATGGTCTAACAGTCATAGAAAACAATCCAAATTGACTAATTGTTAAATAAACAACTACATAAATAAACAAACAAAAAATTACGATTATAGTTTGGTAGAGGAATGGTAAATGTAAAATTTCCAGATTTGTTGGTAGTGTAGAAAATATGGTGTATTTGTTTATTTTAACAGCATAGTTCACTAAGTGTGAGGTTGCAGATCTATCTCAGTCTGACCAGTGTTAACTAATCCCACCCTGTGTCTAATGTGGTCCACAGACAACTTCAAATCAGTTGCCTAGATTGTGCATAAGGAATGAGTTCTAACTTTACTGTGCATATCCTCTTTCTTTCAAATCATGTCAAAGTCAAAAAGACAAACAGCTAAATAAAAAAAAAGAACAATTGTAATCTTTGCTCCAAGTAGTCAAAAAGAACCATGATTTACAGTTCATAATGTACACTACATTAAATTTTTCTCAAGATTGAAAATCAAATGTCACTACCATCTCACCTTGACTGTTGTCTGGCAGCTTGCCGTGGCGTAGGTTCACTGTTCCGTGTGGCCACTTTCACACACTCATCCCAGAAAGACTCTTCCTCATCCTCGTCATCATCATCATCATCCTCATCATAATCATCAATAAAAAGCTTGCTATGTGTTTGTAGTTTTGTGCCTGTTGACCCCCAGACATTAGACCCAGATCCTGCAGTCCAGGAAGAGGAGAGGGGTCCTGTGTTGGACCACACGGATGAACTCAGAGGGTTGTGATTGGCTGGATGTGATTGTGAAAGCTGTGGAGACTGTTGTTTTCGTTTCTGTGCCTGCTGTCTGGCCTGTTCTTCTTGAATCTGTAGCAGTGATTTTACCGAAGATTGATTGTTGGTTGTTACCCTAAAAACACAAGAAGACATTGGTTTCCTTGATAACTCCCGACTCAAGAAGAGCTCAAATCATTCATGACACTCCATTCGTGAAAATTTATCATCCTTACTTGCATGTTACAAACATGTTATGAGTCGCAATTTCTAATGAAGTTTTCAGAAAAAATTCCATATTACAATAAAATACTTATTAACCTCAAACATTCAGTCTTTACAGGAACATCAAACTTCAGCCTTGACGCATTGACCTTGGTATTGCTTGATCAATACAGCAAGGTCTCAGTTTGATAATTCCTGTACAGACCTCACTCGCGGTTAAATAGTAGTTAGTCTTAAGCTCATGTGGCTGCATATCACATTATACATAAATATGGGACATGTTTGTGGATGGCTTTAACACCCAAGACAGATTAACCATCTGTTAAGAACACTCTCCAGACACACTTGGCAGTGGCTTTATATTGCCTACCCACTGATTAGTCCGAGCTCATTTCCCATACTTATACAGGATGGCTAAGCAGTCTCAGATTGTCAAACTGTCCCTAGAACAACTACAGCCAATTGAACTTACCGTTTTTCTCCCCAGCCTGAGGCTGCTGCTGCCCGTGCTTGTTGCTGCTGTTGTTGTTGCACCTGTAACTGTCGCATGCGCTGTTCTTGGGCTCTTCTCTCTCTATCCTCCTGCTGCTGTTGTATCTCAGCAAGTGACGGTGCTGATGATGTGGGTGGTGGTGCTCCCCATAACTGACCACTTCCATTCTGTAACCATGGAAAAACCTCAACTATCAATCTGAATCATTCGTTAACAACTTCCTCAAATGATCTGTTTGCAAAAAATGCTGATACCAACTTTAGATTCCAAAGGAGAGCAGCTAGGTTTGTGACAGGGGATTACAAGAGAGAATCCAGTGTTACCACCATGATCAACAACTTAGGGTGGGTGGAAAAGCTTAGAAGAGCGAAGAGCAGCATCACAACTGACCCAGATGTATAAAATAGTCAACAAGCTGGTTGATATCGACATCAACAACAAGCCACTGCAGTTGTTGCTTAATACCCAAACCCACCGATCCTCGCTGCTGACCTACCAAAACCTCCGTCCCAATAAAAACTGTTACGAATACTCTTTCTTGCCTTTCATTGTACCTGAATGGAACTCTTTACCTGTATCTGTCCGCACATCAAACTCACCAAACATCTTCAAATCTGAACTTAACAATTTCAACCTTCTTGATCTAATCGCTAAAAGCCACTATCACGACTTATCGCTTCGCCCGAACCTATACTTAAATCTCCTGGAGGAAGATTGCGTAGCATCAATTTAGATTTAGATTTTAAAAAAACCCTGCAAGACGCGAGTTATAACTTCCTGGTCTTATATTTGGTTGGAAGGGTTGTTCTAAATTTGAAACAAGACAAACTCAGGAGATACAGAAATAATCGATATGATAACACAGTAAGTGTCAAGTGCTCGGAAATCGTTCCAAAAGTTTAAAAAACATGGTCAGATGTTGGGTGAATTTTATATTTCATGGAAGAAATTTTGTAGTGGATGATCAATTTTTGTATTCTCAAAACAATCTTACTTATGTCAATACTGTAAGAAGACAGCTGTTAATCCTCTCAGCCCCAAACATGCCAAACAACACATTGCTGAACTCTACAGTTTCCTTGTAAACAGGTTGGGAGAATTTTCTCATTACCAAACAACTTATTTTGTGTGAATAATGTAAGGAGAATCTACAAACTGATAAATTGGCAGGGGCTGAAAGGGTTAATAAACCTGGTGGGGGTGAAGGGGCCAAACTCACAGGTGTGTGCTGTCTCTTGTGTTGTAGTTTCTGCTGTAGCTCCAGCTGTTGCTGCACTTCCTTCCTCCGCTGTATCTCTTGCTGCTGCTGTTGAAGCCTCAGGAGTGCTTGCTGTTGCTGCTGCCGAAGGTCATTTATTTTCTTCTCTTCCAGCCTCTTCTGTCTCTCGGCCTCCTGCTGTCTTTGGAGATCCTGTTGATTTTTCATTGCTTCTTGTTGTTGTCTCTTCCGTAATTCTTCTTCTTGTTTCTTCCTGTAAGCCTCTTCTTGCTGTTTCTGGAAAGCAAGAGTGGTTCAGGTGTGAGTCACAATCTTAAACAGGCCCTTTTACATTATTCTGATTCTTGTACTATTTTATAAGAGCTCATGTGGTCTATGGGCAAATGAAGGGCACTGGCCACACTGGTAATGGAAGTTAGAAATTCGCTGACTCTGAAGAATGGTGCACAAAACAAGCTGAAAAGTCTTTAATTTTACTTATGTTATCTACGTGGCCAGAGCCTTCACTTGGCCACAGGTATGACAATTAGCTCTTTCTTTTACAAAAGAGAAAATCCATTGTTCTAGCTGCAAAAGTGTCCCTTTAAAGCCAATAACAAGCGTGCATTGTACTTAATAATTTTATCAAAGGCCATAGAATGAAACACACATACCCTCAAGATTTCCTCCTGCTCCCTCCGTTTCTTCTCTGCTTCTTCCAGTTGCCGTCTTCGCTCCTCCTCCTGTCTTTGTAGCATGGCCTCATGCTGTCGCCGTCGCTCTTCTTCTTCTTGTTTCTTTCTTACAGCTCTTGCTTCAGCTTCCTGTCTTTCAATTTTCATCTGAAAGAAATCAGTTTCAAGCTAAAACAAAGTTCATCTTGCACAAAACAACAGGCAGCCAAAAGCTATTTCCAAGGTTCTGCCAAGGCAATACCAGGCAGTAAAAATGTAAAGTCTGTGGTTTAAATGTGGTAAGTTAAAGTGCCCAAATTAATATATAAAGTATAAATATCCCAAATTAAACCTTCCGAGCAGTAGCCCCAGAAAGCAAATGGGCCCACACAGTGAAAGAGCAAAAAACCTCTGACCCTGGTACCTCATTTTTTGGGCTACACTCCAATTTTAACACTCACAATGCAGTTACTTGTTTCAGGATGTTCTGTTACCTGACTATAATAGCTATAGTATGTTTCTTGTGTGATTGCTCAGTCAGAAAGCAGCTGTACAATAGAGGTGCTAACTGATACCTTTGCTTCTCTTTCCTTTGCCTCTTCAATTTTCTGGATTTCTTCAAATGACTGAACCTTCTTCTTGCTGGAAAAAAAAACATAAAAAATAAACTATTTCAAGACAATAGTTTTATAGTACCGAACAGAACTTGCCAAAAGACCATTATCAATCATAGTTTTCAAAAAAAAAAAAAAATCCACAAAATGTCTATACCTGCCAACATCCTGCACTGGTTGTTTTGAAAGTGTCTGATAATGCAGCATAAGATCAACTTTTACTGGCATAACTCTTATGTTACTAAAAAACGAGTTTAACAAAGTTACGCTGAATCTCCCAACTTTTGAACCAATAGAATTTACATGTACAATCCCAAACAGATAGAAATGTTTGGGTTTGCTAATTATAAACGTTCCTACAATTTCAAACATTTTTGACAATACTGAAAAAACAACAGCTATAATACTCAAACTACAGTGCTCTACACAAACCAACAAATCCAACTCTGTCAGCATCATTTTTATTTTGCTACTGCTGCAATACCTTTGCTCCATATCCCAGACCCTGGCAGCTGACGACGTAGCGGCAGGAGACCACGGACCAGGCGACACAACACTAGGCATGGTTTGGTTGCTGGTTGTAGGTCCCCAGATGGAATCTGAGGATAGCTGTAGGTTCTGTGGTCTGTTGTTGGGTTGGTTGGGCTGATCGGCAATCTGTGTTGCCTCTCCCTGGTCAGAAGCAGGCTGAGAAGTCAGAGGTTGGGACTGGGTCGAGCCAGGGGGAGAGTGTGTGTGAGGCGGTGGCTGCTGTAGCTGAGATGCTTGGAGTTGCTGTGAAAACAAAAGGCATTTCACGGAGGTCACAACAAGATTATTTACAGTTTTATGGGCTCTGGTTTTTTTTTTTTTGGTTTACATATTTTTGAGAAACTGTTAGAAGAGGAAAGTAGTACAAAATACATCAAAAAGAAAACACGTTTTGTCACTCCAATTTTGTTTGCTGTAAGAGTCAAGACCAGACACTGACTAGTCTTCTAGGACTACTCTTTCTGTGGTAATTATACTTCCCAAAGTTTTGGCCATTTGTATATACTTTAGACATTTCTGTTATTTTCTACACAAATGTTTGTTTCATTTATGCACATAAATTAGGGAATGTAATTTCTTGTTTATTGACAAATACAGTGTTGAGCTGAAGGAGATATTATCTAGCCCTGGTTGTACCCAATGTAGCAGACAAAGTACCTGTATATGGTGCGTCATTAGGGCTTGCTGTTGGAGGAACTGTTGCTGTAGGTAGTGTTGCTGCATAAGTTGTTGATACTGCTGTTGTGCCAAAAACTGCTGCTGTTGTTGCTGGATGTGTTCAGGGACACCCTATGTTTGTGATAAAGGAACAATGCAGGTATTCACATTTATTTTGTTTTGCTATTCCAGGGACCGCGGAGCAACTTTGAGATTAGGGGGGCACATTAGTGACTCAATATTGGGGGGGACAAGACACTCTTTCTTCCCAACTCTTTAAAATTTTAAAAACATTGGGGGGGCACATGCCCCCCAGCCCCCCTGCTCCGCAGTCCCTGTATTCACCAAGCAATGATGCAGCATGACTTATGGGCCAAACAAATTTCAATGAGGCTATTACTCATATGCATCATTCAGTTTTCTCATCAGATCATTCATTCTTCAGCAATTCCAAAGTGAGCACTTCAATCAATTGTTAGGTGCCATGTTTAACACCCCAAGTCAATATAAAAGGCATAATTCTACCTTCTTAGATACTGCAAAACCTCAAAAAGAGGCCCATGGGTTTCTTTTCTCTTTAAGGCCCTTGAATGGGCTTATCTTTAAGAAGGGCTTCTTTTCAAGATTACTTTTGCAAACTCGAGAGGTGGGCTTCTTTTCAAGATGAATGCTGCAAATGGTGAAATTGACAACTATAAAACAATGAGCAAGATTACAACACAAAGTTTTTAACCATGAAATAAAATTATGCTTAAATGGCAAATAATATCCAAGAAAACACAAACCTCATTATTTATGTCTTCAAGATGGTCTTCTTTTCAAGATTACTTTTGGAAACTCAAGAGGGGGGAGGGGGGCTTCTTTTCGAGATGAGCTTCTTCTCAAGATTAAGCCCACTGGGCTTCTTTTCAAGGTTTTACAGTAATTCTACCTTACCAAGTCATCCCTTGAAAGATCCGCTCCCACTCACCTTAAATGGTGGAGGCTGTGTCCCAGGCAGGAATGGCACTCTTCCCCATCTCTTGATCAGCTCACCTGAAACACAATGGCACAGAGCATTTAAAATGGCACAGTATGTGGAAAAACTAGTTGCTCTGTGCCGGCAAGCAGCAGAATCTTTTATTCTTGACAAAGCAAACAAATGAATGCTGACTGCTTTACCTTTGGAGTAGTTTGGGTGATGGTCAGGAATGAAATTTAGGTTCTCAAAAGGGGCCTTAGAGTAAAACAAGGGGTTGGCCTCACCTGAGGGGTGGTAATGCCCAAAACATTGGCTTATAAAAACTAATAACTAGGTATTGTTGCTTAACCCAATATACCTAAACAGCTTTTTCAAGAAAGATTGTCTCATGCATTAGTACATATTACCCACATAAAAGGGACTTCAATATGGGTTTCAAATATGAAAAAATAATATACTAAATACCAGGCTGCATTGAAATTCTCAATGGAATTTTCTTCATGTCTTCACTGAAATTTACTAATACAGAAACTGGTAATCAGTGAATATTTCCTTCACTTAACAACCTATTACTCCTTTTGGTTTGGGTACATGTACGCACAAATGTATGAGATACCCTTTTCTGAAATCACTGTTTACCAACTCTACCAGATATGTACAAGTGATGTTTTCATATAGTTAGCCTTACCTAGAGGTTGGAATGCTTCATCAACACTTCTCCTGACCAGCAGGTTCATTGTGAAATAGCCGTGGCTGAACCAGTCTGCCATCTCAGAGTTACTGAACGGCCCTTCAGTGGAAACAGCACAACACAGTTACTTGTTTACAGCAAAGTTCAAATCCAGTGGTGAGAGTTATTTATTGCAGAAGGCTTTGAGAACACTGGAAAACTAGTTTTGAAAAAAACTGTTTTTTCTGCATTGGCGAGTAAGCTGAATACGGGTTTGATCAACAAAGGTTGATATGGTATGTTTTTCGCCTGTGGGATTTGGTGTGTAGCTGACATTTCGAGCGTTAGCCCTTCGTCGGAGCAGACATGCTTTGAGAACAGCAGATTTACTCTCTTCTGAACGCAGGGGGATGAGTGGGGGGAGGGGGATCTCTGATATAAAAGTAAAGAGATGATACAAATGATTCAACATTTTTAAAAAAATACTCGCCATCAAAAAATCTACCCCAAAACTACCAAAAGCCAAGTAAATGCCAGCCAAATTCTTGCAACCCCACAAAAGACTGAGCAAATGTGTCAACCAAGAAAAGAACTGTGAGTTTTCACCAAGTGTAGGCAATGAAAGCCAAGCCAAATGTCCTGCATCTGAACAATTTAGCTACAATAGTATTGACACCCAAAAATAAGTAAAGACACTGTTTATTGAGGGTAAAACATTTCACAGTATTATTCTATGTGGCCCTCACCAGAACACTGGGGTTACCCCACTTTTTTCAAGGGGTGTGTAGGTTCTTTTAAGTCCCCTAAGACACATGTATTTAATGTCCCTCTCTTTGACCAGGACAGTGAACACAGGACAAAACAGAAACAGTCAAGAACTTTTTCCAAAACCTACCTTGCATTTTGCCTTGCGGGTCTGTGTAAAACCACTGCACTTCAGAGTCAGTAGGACTGGGTACTGTGGGAGGGGAGGGTTGGGCAAACCTGCTGTCACTGACAGCAGGGCTTGATGGCGATGGCTTCTCTTCTTCCTAAAACCAAACAGGAAATGTGTTGAAGTCGATATAAAATCCAGAAATTGTTTTGCTGACATGTTACTTAAATTGCTTGCCATATAAACACACTGCTTAAAAACACAACTTTCATGGCTTGGCTTCGCGAACGAAGATTAGGAAGGTTGTCCACGTTGTCGTCGGCTGCAGGCACGCTCGTGGCTGAC
>JAOBYH010078549.1:0-11650 GCA_025403525.1 Umimayanthus kanabou | reverse complement strand
ACAGAATAGACTATAATGGGGTAGGGGTTCTGAGAGGCCAGCGGCACATACCCAGCAAAACTTGACCCAAGTACCCCTCCCCGGGTAGTTAATCCGTCATTTTCTGACTATCCTTGCCCAGGTAGTACCACAGTTTTGTTAGCTTTAAAAAGCCAAACATGGAAGGCACGGCATATCCTTGTAAAACAAAGACAATATTGGCCTTGTTCAAATATATTCAACGGGAATACACGTATTTTATCACACATGCTACAGGACCCAGAGTGTGGGAATTCAATAATTAAAGGTATTATATAGAACGGCTGCGAGCGTTAACAAAATAGTGGACTACATGCGAAATTTACAGGGAAGACTGCCGACGAGAAACACTAAGGGAACTCGAATTCTTGCTTCTCGAGTGTTCTGCAAATTGTGGAGTGTTTATATCACCTTTAGTCTCTTGACGCAAGCAACCACCTCATAATTAAGGCTTTCATAAAATAGGAATTTAAATGATGTCTTTAGCCTCTAGCTCTGATTTGGCCATCCCGAGTGCGCGTTTTGTGTGTCCTAGTTAACAAATGGTTCATGCATAGCGTGCGTTTATGGAGTTATGAATGCACCCGGGAAGTGCAAAGAGCACGAGAGAGGCGTTTCCGTGCTACTCTAGCTTCTCAAGTGCTTTCCAACTTCCTAAAAGGCACCCATGCCTCGATAGGCGCTCAGATAAAGCATGGACCGTTCCTTTTAGAACATTATCACTTCATTAAGTTAGAAGAAAACGTTCTTTACGAGCCGCTGATCACCAACCGGGTTGTTTCGTAACTTTGGCACGTAGCTCCTCGACCATTTCTTGATCCTCACCTTAAATTGCTTCGTTTTCCATTTGAAAGCCTTTTAGAAACGCAGTTTCTTTCGGCTCCAGTTGGCCTCTCAGATATGCTTACGTATATTGCGATGTAGTCATAGACGCACGGGCGTCTATCGAGTTAAAGATATACGACGCTTACGTTATACAAAAGCTCGCGAAATATTACCAATTATGTCTCAATACAAAAGACCGTGTTAATGTTATCGCATTCTCATATATTTTTGTAGTTAAATTTCGTAGAATTGTACACGCTCTGTCTACTCAATATCCTCGGTTTTAAAAGAAGAAAAAAATAATGAAACATACAGTTGATGCAGGGTTGGTGCAGCAAATAACCTAACCGGTGGAAGGTGTCACCATTTTAAAAACAAGCCTTTCGAATTTGTACAAGTGAATTTTTGAGAAAAAGACTATCACTCCCTCTCATCGTTTTATGAGTTTATGTTGATAGTGTAGCAACTGGCGCTTGTTGATATTATTATTTGACAATTTGTTGCCACTTTGAAAAACATTACAGTTTATACCAGTCACGATTCAATAAATCTATACAACAAGAACAATATAATTCTAAGTTAAATTCATTTAAAATCATTGCGTAAAATATCCATTTATGAATTATTAACGTCTTTCGAAATGTTAATGATCTGGCTGGTTCCGTGTATTGTCGCGATCAGTCTTTAAAAATATATTAGAATGTTGGCAAGAATATGACAACCATATCATTATCACAAGTATGTTGGAATTCACCAGCCACATGAACGTCCAAGGATTTTTGAAAGGGAGTCGCTAAAACGACTCACTCTAACGACTATTCCTTGACCTCTTGAGCTGTCTATTCTCATATTTTTCATTGTTGTTTGTTAGTCCCAAGAGGGGGGTTGGCCAAGCTACCCAATATACTTCCCCTATATCCGCCCTTTTTTCCCAGGGGTTCTTACAATTATTTGCTCAAGTTCACCGCTTGACCAGTATCAGTTTTCATATCAAGTTATCTATCTGTGAAAACAAAAGAAAACGTAAGAAACTCGGTCTGTTGACACCGCTATCAATCTGAATAACTAATTAGCTGCAGTTCTCTCTGCTCTCCTCCCTAAAAGAAAGGTGAAAAAATTCCAATCTATCTCCTTAACACTCACTTCACTACGACATGGGTTATGTTTTTAAAATAGGAAGAAAAGCCGATAAGCCTATTTCCACTTCTAGTTATTTCTGGTTTTCACAGAACTCAGCTTTTTAAAAAAAATTATCGACGTTCGTTTTGCTAGACATATTCCAACGTTTACCAAATGTAAAAAAGGCTCGGAAAAATGAAAACACTACTTCGCTCTTCATTAGTTCAAATACAAACACGACCAGGTTTTCGAAACTCAGAAATATTCAAATATCCGAGTTGTTGTTTTGACAAAAACACGCTAAATATATCTTTGTAAAGCGTGAAAATGTGGGATTAAAATTAAATGCCAAAATCACTGTTTCTGCTAGATTCACTGCCTGTACAATTTCCTGTCAGAACTGCAACTGCGACAAAGCTCCAGGAACCCGAATGAAAATGTCGAAAATTTTAGCAGTCGTGTGGGAACTGTTGTCCATAAGGTCAATAATCTGAATTAGAAGGCAAAACAAATAAACACATTAAGGTAAAATATAAACAACACTAGATTTAGTTTAATTTTAAAATCGATTTAAAAGGCAGGCGACAATACCGTTTTCTTTTGTACTCATGCAAGTCGAGAAAAACGGAACTGCAAGATTAAGATTTTGTGGCTTTTGTCAAGAGTGTTTGATTTCTGTAAATGGAGTTTTCAGATACGATCTGTCGTTTTTGGCGTATTTTCAGTCTCGAAATGTTTGGATTTTTCGTTTATCTTCCAGGTTTATTATCAACTCGACAATCTTAAACCGACGTGTCACTCTGAACTCTAAAGCCGACAGACATCCATTTCCAAATCCATTAAGGTAGTTTGACAAGACGTCACATTCTAATCTGTACCGTAAATGTCTGCCAAGATTATAAAACACGAACGAAAAGCAATATTAAATTGAATAAATCACCTATTCGGAGTGAGAAATATAAATTGAATGTGTAAATTTTAGCGTTTGATTCTTACATTCCACGTCGATTGGCGACAGCAAATGTCAAAAACAATTACCGATTTGTAGCAAGTGAAGTTCTTGATCTTTTCTCAACGGAAGCAGAAAAAAAAACTTACCTTAATCCGCCTAAAAAATTTCAAGGCTTAATAACAGATAACAAAAAGCTGCTCACAGCGAGGCCTTGAATAGGCCTTGAAACCCCGGCTTGAAACGCGAGGTTTCGCATTACTCACAGTCCCAACCTTGTGACTTCTGTCTTTCTCCTGTTTTTTGTCTTCGTTTCTCAAATGCTGAAGCCTGAAGGCCGACGACTGATCTTCTTTTAGACCACTTTATACTTTATGTTTGGTCTTGTACGTGCGCGACAACTAAAAAATTAAATTCTAAGTTCAATGGCGAATATTTTACTGTATTTTGAGTCTCTATTTATATTTATAATTTTCGCGTGCTCTTTCGCAGCATGAATTTCTCTGTGCTTCTTGCAGTTTTCTTCATGAATCAACGTATTTATTATAATCAAAAGTAAACAAAAAAAGCGAGGTCATTTTGCGCCTTCCGAACTGTCAAAACATACTGATTCTGTCCATTAAGATTACAACACAAAACAAACTCAAGGGGTTTCTTTACAACAGCTCTCGTCAAACCTTCTAATTAGCGGGAAATTGGCTGACCAATCAGAGTGCGGCGTGCTTGGCCAAAGTGTGAGCCGATTGGCCCCGGGGTTCTTTGGCCTTTCAGAGAGCATTTGTGTCTCGAGCGTTGAACGCAAGATATATTTCGCCTGCTTTGTATATGCTTGTATTGCAGGAGTTCTGAGGGATCTCATGCGGACTTCAAACGATCAGTGGTGTCATGATTGTGCTTATTAGTACACTTTGGCTTCTAGCCTCTGTTGCTTCCACGAAAGGTGAGCAAATTCGTCGATAACTTAGCAGCTTGTGGCGATGTGCGATCGAGCTGTGCTTGTTGAAGCAACTGAATTTGCGTGTTTTTGTGGAGTTGCTCTTAGCAGCGACGTGATCCGATCTCGAGATCCCGACGAATCTTGAGTAAAGCTGATCAGTGTTGTTAGCGAATGTCTTTGGTTTTAAATATGTTAGAATTAATAAGCGTTTGTGGATTTAACAGAAGAAATAATTAGGACATCCACGCGACGATGTTCCATTGAATTCAATGTAAATTTCCGGTAGGTTCGCAGGATTTGCGAACTGTACTAAAACCTCAGTGCTTTCAGAGAGCGGTTTGAGTTGCAGTTACAAATAATTGAAAGGTTTTGCCGTTCAGAAAGCTAACTTACACTTTGTTTATCTCGTAGATATCAATTGTTGTCGTCTTTCGGTGGGATTCGATGCGTGCAGAGACGGTTGTAACAAGGTAATCGGTCGCTCATATCCCTTTCTTTATCTGTCGCGGCAGGGAAGAGCAGTTTACGAGAGCTGCTTGGAAAGAGTTCATTGTTGAACTTGTGAACTGTAAACACAAGCTATCATTTTAATTTTACTGGCAGTAATTTCCAAACATTTGCTAGTTCAGTCGCTCGTTTCTAAAGTCCGACCAAGTTATCGTGCGGTGACTATAAGTTTGTTTGGTCATGATCCAAACGAGGTTCATAGTAGAACTGATATCGAGTGCGTGCCATGCGAAACCTAACTCTCAAACTTATTTCTCTTTCAGTTGAACGCGCTTACAGATGTTCGAAAGAAGGCTCAGCAGCTTTTGGAACTTCCATTGAACTGTCCAGGACACTTGGTAAGCGCTTATTGAACTTAAGCTGAGGAAACTGAAATGCATTTATGAACAGCAGACTCGCAGTTTGTGATTCAATACTCAGTACTGAATACGAACGATCGCTCTCGCATCACTGCGCGGGGCATCAAATTCTCAACTTTCTCTTGAAATTCTATCTTTTAGCTGTTAATATTAGTTCTTATTTCTTTATTTTAGGTTGCATTTTGGAGCTGCTTAAATGCATCAATTCCAAGTAAGATATATAGTCTGGTTATTTTTGTATTGTTCGTCTAATTTCCACTAATAACTTTTGCAAATAAAGGTCTTGCTTGGCATAATAGCCCAATTAGGTTGGCCAAAAACCCTGTCTGCTTCGTTTAAGCTTGCGATTCAACCATAAACACTGGCGGTTTATGTCGAGTTCGCCGTTGCGGTCAATGCTTGATTCACTAGCTAAAAGCTGATTTACCTATAAATCTAATAAACTGGGATATTATACGTTTGACGTAAAACCGAGACTGAACTAGGCCTTTGGTCCATCATCACCGCTTGTAAATTACTTCGGCTCTTATCTGCAAATTCCTTCGAGAATTATGGCGGAATGAAGCGCTTCGTCGCTGAAATAAATCTGTGTTCTCTCTGATGGGTTGTTCCAGTGATCACAACAGTTTTCGCGGTTCCGTGCTTGCGTTTTTCCATGCAATCTCTGCCATGTTGGTTTACCTTTACGGGGGACTACGAGCTTATCAATCGGGGTTGTTAATAGCAACCTTTTAACTGAGCATCAAATCCGAGCAAATTCGAGCTTAATGGAAATTTAATTGGGCTCAGCATTGTTCTTGTTTTCTTTATTATTTTAAACGTTTCTAGATGAACTGAAGTTCATTTACACTGCTCAAGAAAGTCATGGCCTCGGAATGTTGTCTCGCAACAATACTTGAAGTGCTTATGACGACAGGCGCCATTTGTAGTGTTCGGGTGTCAAGAACCGTTCGAGAAGAAAAGCAGTTCTCAACTAATGTAGCCTTAATGTATTTTTCGGATAGTTCTGATAACATGTATTAAAGTGGTTTTAGTCAAGCCAGAGGCACCATTAAATTATTTATTCAGTGGTTTAAGCAGCCATTATTTACTCGTGAAGTTTAATACACTGTGTTTAATTTAATAGTTTCTGTTTTTTGTCAACTGACATCCACAATGATTGTTTGGTTCTTTGTCACGAATGCTATGGCATTTTCTTCTTTCGCACTTGAGCTCTTCTTGATGTGAGTGCTTGAAATATTTTAAACGAAGCTTCTCACTGAAATGCTCTTTTGTTGTGTGGTTAAAGCAAAATCGTTGTGATAAGAAATTGTTTGTTTTTAAAGCAGAAACACTTCCATGCAGTCATTTGCAAGGACCGTGAAGTGTCATTTTTCATAGAAGCTTTGCAAATTGGTCCAGGAATTGAAGTTATGGATTGTATCAACTGCTATCTCGACAAGCTGCTATGCTTTCAAGAGCATGACAAATTCCAGGAAAATACCGGAAATATTTGTGATCACATTTCTACTTTTTCTAGAACTTAGTCCTCCAAACTGTCCTATACATTGTTGGCACTAACCTAGTTTCTTTCAAAAATCTAAAAGTTACAAATTAGGCTTGTACAGCAAGAATCTTTGGTTACAAGGACATTTAGAACTCAGAACTATCTGCAAACTATCTATTTTTCTTTAAATTTGAAACTGATACCAAACTTTTGTCTGTGAATTTTTTTTTAAACATTTTTAAGGCCAAGTAAAATAAAAAAATTGGTTGGCATCCTGCCCGACCATTGGAAAAGACCCCTACCTGATTAGTTTTTTATTTTCATAGTTTTTCTTTTTGAAAAAGCTTTTGTGGATATCATACCACTGCAAAAGTCAGTCAAAGTCAGATTATCTCAACCAAAACCTGCCAAAACCTTCTTTTCTTTGTCGGTGTTCTTGCATAGATGTCAGATAAGTTGGTTGCTGCCAGTCATTGCAGGCCCAGAACCCCCTGCATAAGTATTTGGATTTCAAAGGTGTTTCTCATGAAAGGGTTATCTAGGTGTTTTCTGGAACTATTTAATTTGTTTGGGTTTCAAGAAAAGATAGTCTGAAATCTTGCTTTTCAAAGACTTGTGTATGTTACCAGGGTGTGTTATGATTATTTTACTTCTCAACTCTTTATTCTTTTTATTATTCTTCATTCTTTTCGTGTTTACTAGATACTTCCAGATATTTCTAGACATGCATTTGAATTGCATAAAACGAACTCCATCACTAAAAGTACAAAACCATTATTGTTTGGTACTATTATTAAAAGTATAAGATTATTATTGTTGTAAGCATTATCGTATAATTATTATTTTCCCCTTATTAAATATTTGTTCTTAGTTATTGTAATCCTCTGTCCTGCCTAGATTAGAATTCACTATATGCAGGCCAGAGGAGTGTATTTATATAGATTTATCTTAAATAAGAGAAATTTTATAAATTGAAAAAAATAAATTGAAATTGAAATTGTGTGTGTCCTGTGTGTGTGTGTTGGGGGGGGGGGGTTGTTTGTAATAAGGATTTATTGTAATTTCCATGTTCAGTAATAAGAAAATAAGTTAATATAATGATTCTAAGAAATGACCTGTCTCAGATAGAGCCATTAGTTGTCTCCAATCAGCCCCTTTTATCTAAATTAACTTTTATAAAATAAGGACTACGCATTAACAGAGTTGCAGTGTAATGCTGAAGTTTTTATCTTATGTTCAATACACTTGTTCATTAAAACGTTATATGCCCTGTATCCAATAAGTAATCCCTATGCAGGCCCTAAACTTAACCCTCTTATCCCCAAACATGCCATTCCAACCTCTCCAAACCATAGAGACAGTTTACAAGAAGTCAGCAATACATATGATATATTGCAGATTTCTCCTAAACCGTCTCTATGGTTTGGAGAGGTTGGGAGAATTTTGTTTTTCATCTTAGATAAATTGCTGTGTATGATCATTTGTTTTCTCATTACCAAACAACTTATTTTGAGTGGATGGTATAAGGAGAATTTATATACTGATAAACTGCCTGGGGCTGAAAGCTGTGTGGTTATTGGAAACATAAAAGTTTGACCTCGCTTGGGTTAACCGTTTGCATTGTACCTGGCTGATCTCTAGCCACCCAGTGACAAGCAGCTTTTGTATTGAGCCCTGGAACTGCTTGTGGTACAGCAACACATCTTCATTTTTTCGGTCCAGTTGCTGCAACTGCAGTAACTAATAATTTCTAAAGAACAATAGCAAAACAACTCAAAAGTTGTGGAATAAAGGCTTTCAAAACTAACAAGTTGCATCTTTGTTTTGTGGCTGTTGATACACTGCTACATGTGGATGCTACTTGATAGCCTTTGGTATCCAATCCTTTGATTCAAAAATTTGTCTAAATTGTCATCAGTGAGCATAAGCTGAAATGCTAGCTACATAGTTCCCTGTTATAAACATGCATATCATTATGTACAATATATACTTTAAAATAAGCCCGCTGCCTACCTTTGCGACAACATGCAATTTTAATGCATGTAATAGAAATTGCATCTAATTTCACCTTGTGCAGTGGCCTGCAATGTGATTTTTAATGCATGAAATAATATTGCTTGGGTCAAACGTATTTTATATTTTCCTATCTTGTTGCATGAGGTTTCATGCAGTTTTAATAGCTTGTGTTGAAAATTGCATGTTGTCAAAGGTGTGTGGTGGGCTTTAGGAATAAACTTAATTTTGTGTAAAATTTTGTTTTCGATCCAAATGTGCAAGTTTTTTTATGCATGGTAATTTACAATATGGTGTTGATTGTTTTGCTGAATGTTGACTGTTTTTTCTTGTTTGTCTTGTACAAAAACCAATTGTCACCAAACTTTGGTGTTGTCAATTTTTCAAGACACGTCTATTCAGTACCTTAATTAATGGTGTGAATGTTGTTTACCAGTAATTACTGACTGTTTACTTAGTAAGATGAAACTCATTACAATGTTTTAAAGTTTTTATTTGTTTGTAACACTCACGTTATCATTTTGACTTCCTTGTTTGCCTCAATTTCCAGTAGTAGTTAATAAGTTTTTACTTGTCAGGGACTGGTACCATTAATTGTTAGATTTATCTTCTGGAAGAAGTCAGTTGAACAGAAAGGAGTTTGTTTGGTTGTTTTTGAAATGCGAGATATAATTATATACAAAATTACCTTGAGTTCTTTGACCAAACATTATTTTGTAACATGTGGCTTAATTGTTTTTTCTGAAGGAGATCTATGAGTAAAACAGTGGAAGAGTTTCTAGAATAGAATAGTGATATTTAATAATTATACAAAAACAATTATTGTGGACTGTTTTAAAATTGTATTGTATTAATTAATTATATGGATGTTTTTTGGCTTTTGGTCATTATTTTCAGAATTTTTAAAAACAGAGAAAAACAGCAACTTTATGCTGCATTTTAAATTTGATCACAACCTGAATGAAAAAGGCATGCAAACAAAATTGACTAGACTTGTCCTCTGTGTGTTTTTGAATTGAAAACTATTGTTTGAAAAGATGTGTCATTAAATCAAATTGAAATTAAGGCCCCATCCACACTATGCCGGATAAATTTGAAAACACAACTTTGTTACGGTTAGGCCTTTATGGAACTTTTTGAAAACGCTTTCCAGAGTGGAACAATTTGAAAACGAAACTTTTGTGTATTAGTGTGGATGGAGAACTTTTTGTATCCGCAACTTTTCGAATATGCTGACGTCATTTTGTCATATGATTTATCTTCCCAAATACTTCAACATGGCATAAAACATATTTTCTGTGTTGTTGACAATAATCATCTTCTTTAATCGCTTACTTTGAGTTAAATGTTGCTTTATTACGCCAGCGCACCAGGAATAATTATATTCAGGCATTAATGGCAAGTATAACGATACTATAAGAGCAACACCACGCTATCGGCCTTACAAGAAGAGAAGCTTCTGGATTCGACCTGGCAGAACGAGTGCGTGGTGGGACAATTTCGTTAACGAAGTTGTTGTCCTTAATGAATGGTGGGAAAACTTTAGAATGACAAGAAAGAACCTCTTTAAGCTAAAGCTGCCAAATATTGAATGTAAACAACCACCTAAAAACGCCTAAAAACGCTATAGTGTGGACGCAGAACATTTTATCTGTTTTCATGTGTGGACGCAAAACATTTGTTCCGTTTTCGCTCTCAAAGTTGCATTTTCAAATTTATCCGGCATAGTATGGACGAGGCCTAAGATAACGTTGTTTTGCAGTTCCACTGCATTAAAAACTATTTTTTTATCCTTGGCCTATTAACATGATTGTGCAAGAAGGTCTTGTATAGTGATCATTTATTTTGTTTGTATACAGGGATAAAGTAGTTTGGTTTGAAGTATAATAGTTTTAAACTTTTAAGTTTAAAACAACTAAGTTAAAACAACTAAGTTGAGCTGATGTGAAAATTTTCATAGTATAGGGAAATATAAGAGTAAACAGAAATTAGGTTTTTTATATACATGTGTGTTTTTTTGCTTACAACAAATTTGATATGACCACTATAAACTATCCCTGGGATGATTGTTCATATACATATACATGTATATGTTAATGTGTTATTTAAAAGCAAATAATTTATCTAGCAAAGAAATCTGTTTGATATACATTTCTAGATTTTATTTGTCATTGAGTACAAAACTGTCATAAGATTTGCACAGTGGCAATTTATCATGTGTCAAGAGCACGTCATGCACTTACTAAATTTTCATTTGATCCGTTGTTTTTGACACTCTAATTTTTACCACAATTTTGAAAGTTCATTTATAACCTTGTGGTGTATGTGCAGGTGTTCCTGTCAAAGTGTGATGTATTTGCTCAGTGTATACTGGTGTCTGTGTATTGCTAGGTTTTGTAACTCCTTGTCCATGGAGACTGTGCGTCTCATGGTTGAGTACTTGTATGGTGATATTAGAATGAACCACTCTGGCATGAAATTTAGTTGTATTCATTATGGCCAAGGAATTATTTCTTCTATATCATGTTTGCCGTCATATGTTATATTTTGATAAAGATTTGTATAGCTGCTTCAGCTGTTTAAAATTTTATCAATAATGCACACATTGACACATGTTGAAGATAAATAAGACGTCACAACTGGTTGCTAACTGAAAAGATCAAATTTGCATGAGTTTATCTGGGCCTACAAGTTGCTAGATCTCACTGAATTTTGTCAATATTGTGTTTTCAGTAGGAATCTATATCTCGCCCCAAGGCTTTTTATCAGTGAATACTGAAGACAGTCCACGTTATCATTAGTGCAGATTGAGAGTTGAATGGAGTCTCTAGTCTCCCCCAGTAGTTTTAGGGGATTAAATCCCCATTTTCATTGAGCTGAGCAATTGTGTGGATCCTGTTGGACAGTTGAGAAGCCATTTTATTGGATCCTTTCAGGTTGGGACACACTTGAGCATTAACAGAAAACCCTGTTTTCTTTTTTTTCTCCCTGAAATGTGTATTAAAGTGATTTTTCCACTTTTCTCTCTTCTCATTTCAAAATGGAACAATATTACATCAGAAATGTGAAAGGTATAGCATATTTATAAGTATGATATAAATAATTCACCAAATATTTACTGGCCGTTTTCTCACACAAGCAAGCACCACCGAGATCGTAAATCAATTCCACTTCATGTAAACTGGTTCGTAATTATTTCTTTTCCAATCTATTAATTACCAAGCATTCTGTATGGGGCGGATCATTTGACTATTTCTATTTTTTAATATATTTTATTTGGTTTGTCACAGATTAACATATGAATACAATATTTTAAAATAAACAAAAAAAACCCCCAAAAACCCCCCAAAAGTGTGACAGGGATAAGGTAACAGGACATGGTCCCAATTTATAACCTTACCTTTTTTTTTTGGGGGGGGGGGCTGGAAGACTTGTTC
>JAOBYH010078328.1:2841-11652 GCA_025403525.1 Umimayanthus kanabou | reverse complement strand
ACCTTTGCTATAGGTGCAAATTTGAATTTACTATATATTTGCTACATTGGCAAATATGAGTAAATCCAACTTTTCGTGCAGTGTATATATATGAACTGAGATCCATCACTCTCAGTATTGGAAACCTGTGCATCCTTTTAATGTATGAAAAACTGGTTGCCCAAAAAATAGACTATCTTATAAAAAGAAAATGAACAGAAAATACCAGTGTATGTTACATATAACATATAACTGATCTTTTCTTTACTGATCTGGAATGTATCGGGATGCACAAATGACAATCACGTTTACCTGGCGGTGTTATTGAGACGGCTCAATATTTTGGTTGCATTCGGGTGCTGGATATCTTGGGGTATTATTCCGTAGTTTTATTAAATTATATTTGTCTTAGAAATAAAATATCTTTAAGAACAATCATCCCATGCAAAAAAAAAAAAATTAAAAAAAATAGAAAGTTCAGATTGAACATTTGAAAATATCTGTTGTCAGCATAAGGCAGGAAAACGCTTGCAAATCGTGTCTTTGGACTTCTACCAAACACAAGCCGAAAACAGCTAAAAACCGTATATTTTCTTTTCATTAATATTGCATATTAGTAAACACCTACACCGACACAAGCTCGTAGTACAGCAGAATAATATTTAGTTAATTAAGTTAACGTTACTGATAAGAAGTTTTCGGTCTTGTCATTCGGACAGGCAAGAAACCTTTGGTTTTAAAACGGTAGTTTGTTTCTTCACAGACCTGTGTTTTTCATTATACACGTTTTTTTTTTTACAAGAACAAACTTTATATATAAGAATACCCAGGCTGAGATTGGCCCAAAAATTAAGAACAAGCTAAGTGAACAATCACCAGGCTGAAATTTCGGGCAACTAATCCACTGTTTGGAAATATCAGGAAATAAGAACAATTTAAGAACAATTTGAGGCTGAAATCGCCAAAAAATTAAGAACAGCCCAGCCTCAGTCGAAAGTTACTGGTTCTTATAAAAAAAAGCGTGTATATAAATATGCAAATCTTTTTTGACACATGTAATTGCAAGAGAAAAGTACAACATGCTGTGGTTAAAAGTGACCAGGCATTATTGGTGCCAGACTGATTATAAATGGGACTTGGTTCTGGTTAAACGTTTTATTATCACTAAAATTCACCGAATTTGGCACCTTCCTAAGTTAAGTTAAATTTAGGACCCATTTAGACGAGAACCCAGATATTAGTTTGTCCCGGGACGAAAATCGAAATGGTTTACATAAGAGGATTCACAGGTCTCGGGAACCAAAGACGAAAGCCATATTGCCCGAGACAAGCTGATCCCTCCTTCGGACCAAATCCTTCCCGCCCGCGCCATTAATTCAGCTCTTTGTTCTTTCGTCTCGGTGAAGACTGTTTACATGGAATTTTTCATCCTGGGATGTGAATTCATCCCGTTGCTTGGGGCCGGATGAGATCATCCAGGGACGAGCTCAACCCGCCCAAAGCCATGTAACTAGCAGCAAAGAAATTGCCAGGTACCGAGATGATGACTTTCTTTCCCGGAATGATTCTCGTGTAAACGGGCCCTATTATATTAATGAGTCAAAATGAGGAAGGTCACCGAATTGAGCGAAATCTTTTAGAATATAAACATTTAACCAGATTATACTTCACCTTGCTTCTGAGTTCCTTGTTAGTTATTTTTCCTGCCGACGTTTTTACTCCTTGAGGAATAAACCTCTCAGCTTGTATGAGCCAATAACACTGGCGTCGAAAAACTACCTCATAGAATTTAGTTTTTCTAGTGGTTGATTTTCTGCTTCTAAAGTAAAAATCTGCAGTTTTCGTAAAATGCGGTTTCTATTAATGCAGACACACTATCAATCTTTCTGTGTTTAAAACAGAAGAATCCGCACTTGTCCGTATGACAACCTGTCGAAACTGTTTCATGAAGCTTCATTCACTCAACAATACTCATGGCAGCTGTCTACTGATTACTTGTATCAGACTTGTATGAAACTTGCCGCACTTTGTCGCCTATAATTAACGAGAACAGCAAATACAAATTATCGAAACGAACAGACTACATTGTAAATTAGGCTTTGCTATTGCGTTACTTTTAACAAGTTTGGTTTTGAACAAAGTGCTAAGAGAGAGAACACAAATACCGGATCTGAACAAGTATCGTTACCAAACGACCATGCAAAAAGAGTTTATTTTTCGGCGTCTACTAGGATTTTTTTAAAAAAAAAAAAAGAAAAGAAAAGAAGCGGCCCCTGCAGGAATATTAATAATTCAACGAACATACCCTTTCATTATAATTAGAACCTTTATTATGAGAACGTGAGGCTGAAAAATGCCCCAAATTTAAGAACGTTCTAAGAACACACCCGAGGCTGAGGAAAGGCGAATAACTTTTATTTCGGATACTGCACAAGATCATGGAAATAATTTGTTTCTCGGCTAATGCCCCTATAGTAATTATATTTTATTTATTATTACAGTATATTGCTTTCCTGCCGGTCAAGGTAGCCGCTAATTAATAAAGCGTATTTTTGCTTCCGGTTGGTTGGTGCGAGTTGAAAGTAAAAAATGTTCACCGAATAAAGAATCTGTATTTTATTATTATTTTTATGATGGTTTCTGAGTATCTGTGATCTTTAACTACTTTTCATGCTAACCTTTAAGCAGCATATTATTGTTACTTCAGGGGTGCCTGACATATTTAGGCAAAATGGCCACTTGGTATCTTTAACCCTGTGGTTATTTCTTGTGGCCATAACCACAAATTGTAGCAATTTTCTATGTAAAAACGAATATATCATTTTTGCGAAGAAATGGTTAAATAAATGCGGTTGTTGTTGTTGTGAATAATAACCTTTATGTACAAATCGGTTTTTTAAAACGAACATTTGATGTTGAAGCATCAGCCCAAAAATTAGACGTTCTTTTCAACAAATGAGTTTACTACGCGTAGAACCACAAAGGTGCAACTTTTAAACAATGTGTGCGGCCTTCAAAAAAGAAGCAGGTTAGGACGCTTAACAAACTGATATTTTTTCCTTGGCCTAATTATTTACACTGTCCGCAAAAACAATCCCTATAATTATAATTATAATTAAAATTTCAATTTCAAACTTTAAAAACCAACGTAATTTACAGGCATTAAGATTTAAACAATACAAATAATGATAGTAATTGTTAGTTCAGTGACTATATGCGAGTCAATTCCAGCCGCGAGCATCATCCCCCTCTTCGCGCAAATCTCGGCATCCCCCCCCGAGATAAGTCCCGGGGGGGGGGGGTAATTTGGCAGTTAATAGTGTCCCGACCCACCAGGAATTTGCAAACAACAAAAACTTGCCTCGTAGCCGCCTGTCGTCATTTTTGACGGCGCTCAGAAGTCAAGGGTTTCAAACACCGTCATTTTGGAATAAGAAGTGCATTTATCGACCATAAAAGACCTGTAAAAAACAATATAGAAAACCATTTGCTGTCTTTGTCCGGTCGGAGTGTCTCATTTCGTGACCCTACTCACCATGAGATCATATGGACTGGGGTGCCAGGCATTTGACCACTAATCATGGTAGGAACGGGGAGTGGGTCATTTGCCAACGAAAATTGCCCATTGTGCCGGGCATTTGACCATTTTTTTCAAATGCCCGGGGTTTGCCGCGCGGAGGTTTGCCCGGGAAGGGAGATGCGCGCGGCTGAAATTGACTGGCACATTTGGGACTACATGGTCCGTACTTGGGAAAGGGAAGGGGTGGGGGGAGGAGGAAGGGGTGAATCAGGGCAGAAAGTGGCTGGGTCATGATATTTTGAGCTCTGCCAAAGGGGTGGGTCATGATTTCCTCAGCTGCAAATTTGAATGGGTCAGCAGATATTGAGCCTCAGAATGCTATAAAACATGCTTTAAAAGTCAAATTTTCCCGAAGAATCATACCGTCGAACACCGTAGAGTAACTTCATACTTTTAAATTCACCAATGTTCCAAAGTATTGGCGATAGACCGCGGTGAAAATGTATGTTGCTAGTAAAGGTTGACTCGTGTAAATGTCTGGCGAGGCCTCGCAACGACAATGTCAATGATGGATCTACCGTATAACGTAACGTCAATTATTATATGGCAAAGATACTTTGCAGGTTTTGTTTGGTTCTCGAGATGTCTGGCCATGGATTTCCCGTAATACCCAAAGAGTTACGGACCATCATTAATGACCTACGCGCGCGCAGGACCGGATGTGCGAAGGAAAGCATTCTTGGTGAACATTTCAATTGTCCTGCAGTAAACTTGACAAAATAGTCGTCACCGTACCTCCACGAGTAACAAAGCCAAAACAGCTGTCCGTCTTCACTCCCTCTCCCCACGCACAAAACACTTCCACGCCAAGCCCTACTTTCTGGCGTCTGGATAAAAAAAAGCCCTCATCATCTTGATTTTTGCGAGAGGCGCGTCTGTTCCCCAAGGCTTTAAGTACAAAACACTAACTACTAGTCCAAGCAGATGAGAACCGCTCTACCTTCGATGTGTCAATTCTCAGCAAGTAAGCATCACAAATTTGTAAATAAATGGTTATATTTTATTGTGCAGCTTTTCAAACTTTGTTTACACATTTCAGCATTTTTAATAAAGCGAAATACGAGCAAGTTTCCATATAAAAAGGCAACACGAGGCTAACTGTTTTCCTTGACAAGTTTCCTTGTTTAAACCGCTACCAAGTTCGACTTTCGTTTGGAATATGTTTTCTTACGCGGAACGTTTTCTTTGAAGAATTTTAAAGAAAATTTGGTCGTCTTTCCAACGTTGTTTCTGGAAAAACTTCACTTGTCGGTACAGACGACAAGTTTCGTTTCCCGCAGTTTTGGTTCGTGAATGTGGCTTTGGGGACGTGCATGCTGCAGGTGCAGGCCTTTTCTCAAGCAAATTGTTTCCAAAAGTGCAAAAAACCAAGTATAAGTACTGATGCACGAATAAAGCGAGCTAAAGTTAGGCGGTGTCTACATGATAGCAGAATGAATTTCATTCCGGTACGACACACATAGTTAATTCCGCGTTTACATAGAAGTTCTCATTCTGGAATGAAAGTGCGGTAAAAAAATCGGTGGTCAGCTTCACAACCCAATCAATCCTTGTGCCTAATTCCGTACCGGAATGAGCTCGTACCTCCTTTACATGATATTTGTGCAACATTTGGCTATTCGTTCTGGAACAAACATTTCGATCCGTTGCGACTACCGGGATGAACTCGTTCTGGAATGAAATTTCAGTTGCTATCATGTAAACAAATATAGATACTCAGTATGACACCGGGATGAAGTCGTACCGGAATGAAACTCACTGGCAATCCGGTATCATGTAAACACCGCCTTACACTGCAACAAAAGTCAGTATTGCTTCACGAAAAGTAAAGGTGTCAAGAAACAACTTGTTTGTGTGTTTCATAACTAATCTTGTTCCGAGCCGCACAGATGGAAGCAAACTTGTTCATTTGCACAAGGAAAACTTGTTGAAGGAGACTTGCTCGTCAGTGTGACTAGCCTACTTTCAACTACCGTATTTATTCGATTAAACGCCGCCCTCGAATAAACGCCGCACCCACGATGCACCGTTTGTTTGAATTATACACAAGTTCTCAAAAGCGAGTACAATTTCAATCTATATAAAACATCAATCCAGTTTGCTCATGCCAGATAATCTATTTACCTTGATTACACTTGAACTAAGGACTGAATGAAACCAAAAAACGATAACTTTGTAACGTTCAGTCTCAGTTGTTTGCATAAAATCAAAGGGATTTGTTGAATTTAAAAATAATGCCGAACTCGAATATATGCCGCACTCGAATCAGGAAAAATTTAATAAACATCGCGGCGTTTAATCGAATAAAGACGGTAAGTGATTTTAAAAATATTTAATGTGGCCTTAACTATTCTATTAAGCAAAACAACCCATTCAAACTTTAGTTCTACCAACTAACGTAGTTTGTTTTTACGACATGCTTTTTTGGCGTAGCATTAACAGTCCTTGAACATCTTAAACTGATTGCACACAGTTTCTTTACACGTGGAACAATTTTAAAAGGTATATGTCTTCTTTGAACTTCAATGTTGGAAATTTAAAACTTCAAGTCAATAGACCTTGTGCGTGATGACGTTAATTGGCCTGATGCCCGAAATGGATTCTGGAAGTATTCTCATCCAAGATGGCGGAAAAAGGAAGGGTTAAATATCCAATTGGAAAACCATCATAAGGTGAAGAAAAACTCAGGTTTGGGAGTGGTATAACGTTCATAAACTGGTTATTGATTGCTGAGCAACAACATGCATGTAGCATGGACAACAACATCTTGGAAAATATTCTTAAGTTCACACTGAAACATTTACATGCGACAAGAAAAAAACCTTGAGGACATTGGACACTGAATGGCTGACAGCAAAGCTCTCGAAAAAGCTGGGGATATTGCTCCATTATAGACTAGTCTGCAGCTATCCTTGGCTTATTTACGTGTGGAAAACGTCGACAAAAAGCAGTCAGTTAAATGCTAACTGGACTCAGCTGTGAAGTGTTGAATTATTTTGAAAACGAAGAATGTGTTCTTCAGTAGCAGGTCAGCTTGACTATTTGATATACCCTTCTTGACTTCGTAAATTGTAGGTATAAAACGTTGTCTTAATCTAACAAACACTTATTTTACATAGGTCTCCCTCCAATCGGGGTATTCGGTATATTGGTGGTGGGCCTTTGGAGCTTCGTTATTAGGCATATTAAAAAATTGAGCATTTTCAGTACTAAATATCCAAGGCCGCATTAAAACTGAATATCCCATATACGAAAGAGCGCTATGTAAATAATGTGTTCGCTAAATTTTCAAACTTACACACTTATGAAGTCATTGAAGTATGTAATATTGAAGGACAACAACCCGGCCCACTGCTTTACAAAGACAATGTTTAGCGTTCTAAGCATTTACCCACTGCTGAGTCAAATGAACACTTACATGATACACTTCCACACGTTCATGAGCCAAAGTAACTACGGATTAGTCCTTCTTTCTTAAGCGATACCCTCAGGTATATTGCAGCAAGCTTTCTGCAAGGATCCAGTGTCTTGTGTTTGTAAGCTTATTCTCTTATTGCATATTGCAAATACTTGTGAATTTAAGAACATTTCTTGTGATTTTTGTTCATCCTTTTGTTGTTACTCTGTAATCTTTCCGCTGTTTATGGACTTTAAACTACTTCGTTTGCCAAATCCTCGGTCTCTAAACTTGACTCTCTTCATAACCGAGTTGCGTAGTGTTCATATTGAACATTTATCGAAGAAACTCTCCGCCATGAATGAACCCTTGACAACTGAGACCAGAATCTATCTCTTGTATCAGACATGCAAAACATCTATACTTAAATAGTTCAAAAGATATGAGCATTAAAAACCGGTTATTCAGTTTGGCCTCTTTTCTAGCAATCTGACTGGTCCAAATTAAAGGTTCACATAAACAGCTTGGAGGGTAATTCAAAACGTATATTTTTCATGAGTTCTATTTTAAAATGTTAGTAGATCGAGTCGTAACTCTGGCAATATGGGTGGATGTCTATAAATTATAGTTAGAAATCCAAAATGAATGGATTGTTGTTGATTTTTTTTGAAAAAGTATTTTTTTTCGACCAAGGTATCAATCATAAACATGGCTACCTTATACAAAAATTGTTCTTTTTTTTTGGTGGGAATATACTTCAAAACTTAATCCTCCAGCAATTTTTTGGGAAAACCAGAAAGCTAGTAAAATCCTAGTTTTTTCTGTTTAGGAGTAGCAGATCAAAATGTCTTACGGGACTTACATGTAAAACACCCTCCCCCAGCCTGGGTATACGTAGGGCGGAAGGAAAACAATAAGCAAAATGGAAGGGGTTCGTCAGTGACTGCAAATGATAGCCCTCTTTGAGGAAAATTGCTAACGTAGAACGTTCCTGAGCAAATCCTGTAAGATTCGGGATTCATTACAATCCTGCAGATCTTTTCCGGGGCAATATTTCAAGAACAGTTTGTTACAAACCTGTCATCTACTATGTACTGCGATTAGCCGGCAGAATGGGCAGTCGTTCATGTTGAATAGAACTTCCGGGATACATTTTGATCTATACACGATCAGCCTGTTTCTCGACCCATTACCGATGATTCCAAACTGAAGCAAAGTGTCCGAACGTTCAAAATGGCTGTGCAATTTAAGTGAATATTAAACTTGCACGCCTGAACTCACTGGTGACAATCTAATTGTCCATTGAAATTTCGTTTATACCTAGATTCTAAATCTCTCCCGAAATTAAATCCTTTAAAACAGTTAACCCTCTTAAAATAAGGATAAGCTTCTTTAAAATATTTAAGTTAAATCTTCAACTTTACAGAAAGATTGCCGGCAACATTGAGGAACTATTAAACTGGATCAACTGTTATCCAGTTGGCCACGTACATAATTTGTTCTAGATTATATGTTTTCTGTCTGTTAAACTTTAAGTAGGTACGCTGGTATACCCTCTTGTAATTCTCACTGGTTGACCCTTTCGGTTATACTTACTGGAAGGTGATAAGAAAGTCGGGATAACACTGCCAATCATAAAACGCCACAAAAATGTTAGGGTTTGGATCTTGGTCCACGACTGTGTCATACATATCTGTTGGATCATTTATATCTTTTGGAGGTGGTGTCAACAAACCTTGTTGGCCAATGGTATAATCCCCGACTAACACTCTGGCTACGTACATATATCTCAGTCCCGAGGTGTCTGCGGGAGAATAGGTGGACCGAGCTGACATAGAAGCTTCCTTTGCAAAGT
>JAOBYH010078217.1:0-11652 GCA_025403525.1 Umimayanthus kanabou | reverse complement strand
GCCATAAAAGGAAGGAAAAAAAACTCGGTCCATAACTTGCCGTACGGACCTCGCACTCGGCTAATAAGAGGTATGTAATTATACACCAAATTACAAAACAGTTAACAAAATCTGTAGAACGAAAGAAAACAAATCTCTCCACGAACGCGGTTAGATAAATATATTTTCTGATCACCGATGCTGAAGGGAATAATCGTGTTAGTATACACTAAGTCAGTCGGTAGAAATAAAAGGGCTGAGCAATCCCGGTTTTCACATTTGCGCCTGTATTTACTCTCTTTTTGTTTTCCAACTGAACCGTAAACAAGTTTATTCTCCTACACTCGTTTGATCATGGCCGAGCCAAATTTGGTTTTATGAGAAACAATGTAATTATATATTTATAACAACTATATACTGTAGGGATTAGGCTTGTCCAGATTGTGCTAGTAAAAACCTGAAAAGTTGCTCCTTAAAATGCCAAAAAGTTGCTAAAAAGTTGCCAAAACTCCAAAACGTTGCTACCTAAATTTCGGAAGTTGCTAGCACTTGTTACCTATAAAATTTCAAGATATTTCACAAAATCAAAAGCTTTATAGTTCGTCCTTCTTGCTAATTTCTAGTTAAACTTTGAACAAAACTATAAAAATTTGCCACTGCATTTCAAAAACTCGCTGACAAATATGGGCGTATTTTTAGAAAATTGAACGGAACAAAACTTTTGATGGTTTATTTGACGTCTTGCTGAAGGATATGTGGGATTACCTGAACAAAACAAATTCCGCGGAATGTATTCAATAATGCTATAACTCTACAACTCTTGTGTTCACTCTACTTTCTCAGTCTTCATTCTCCATCCATACAATGTCTCTCACACGAAATCAAACTGTTACAGCCTCTTTCTATTATTGAAACGAAGCATAACAGGGCCCTGTCTTGTTGTGAGTCAAACGCGTTGGTCAGGAGGCTAAAAGCCCTTTCTGCAAAGGCAGAGCTTCGTTGAATCACCAACAGCGCTTTAACGAGCGAAGACCAGTGCGGGCGGCCCGGATATATCGAAGTTTTTCTATAAAATTGTTAACTCTAGCGTGCTGAAAACCTTTAATTTGGTCAAAAGTTGCTCAAAAGTTGCCCAGAAAAGCAAAAGTTGCTCGAAGTTGCTAGTACTGAAAAACGTTGCTCGAAACGCCAAAAGTTGCTCAAAAGTTGCCGAGCACAATCTGGACATGCCTAGTAGGGATTTCAGTCACGTTACTTACTACCGTACAATACTACCTTACAATACTATATTACAATACCTTGTTTTGTGCTAGTGAGTTTGGTGCCAAAGGATTTTGGCATATTTAAGCCTTTCTTTAAAATTAAACAGAAGTTGTTGTAATAATATCATATTACTAAAAACTTCAAAGATTCATATCTCAGTGAATATTTGGTCCGTTTAAGTAAAATAAACGGCAAAATAATTGGAAAGATGTGATTGTGATTTTTACAGCAAAAGATAGTCGATATAATGAAAGTTGAAAATTGGCCTAAAATGCCTATTTATAGTGTTTGAAATGCAGTTGAGCAAAAACTCACTTCGCATATTTGTGAAGCAACGGATTTGTTTAGAGAACCTTACTAACGTAAGTGATAAAACAAACAAATAACGTCCGACGCATTTACATTGCGCAAAAAAGTTCTGATGAAAACTGGGAATTTTTTTCGTTTGGCTTTATCTGTGTAAGTGTACACCTGTATCATTTACTCGTAGTTAAACGCGAAGTCCTCATGACCGCTGTGCCGCTCTTGGCCTTTTTTAAACTAGCTTCTCTTGGCGACGGATTGACGCAGTTCCGGTATGCAATGGCACTGATTCACGATTGTTTTGCAAGCTGCTACAAACATTCCTACTTCTTATTTGAATATGCTCACTAACACGCGAAACATCAGTACAACAGTACGGTGGAAAACATGGTACCATATCAACTTTTGTTAATCAAAGTACACATCAAGGGCTTACTCGCGGACGCAGAAAAACCAGTTGTTCTAAAATTTAGTTTTCAGTGTTTACGCACGAACAACTCCAGATGATCGTGTGGTGACTGGCAGGCTAGAAACATAGACTTCAAAGGATTTACGTTGTCCTGGTCCTGCTATCATTAATGTTTCCGTCGTCAAAATCGTTATCGTAGTTGTAATCGTAATTCAAGTTGTCACTCCAAATCCGGTTATCGTCCCGACTTGTCACATCGGCCTCGTCATTGTGTATCATCATCGTCATCATCATCATCATCATCATCATCATCATCATCATCATCATCATCGTTATTGTCATTGGCATCTGCATCGTCATCGCTACGTCAACGTCAACGTCATCGTCTTTGACCTTGTCATTGTCATTGCCATTGACATCGTCATCGGCATCAGCATTGTATTTCCGTATTGAACATCGTCATCATCGCCATTGCCGTTGACTTTGTAATTGTCATAGCCATGTCATCGTCATCGGCATTGTAGTTCAACATCGTCATCGTCATCACCGTCATTGCCATTGACTTTGTCATTGTCATTATCATGTCATTGTCATCGGCATTGTATATCAACATCGTCATCGTCATTGCCATTGACCTTGTCATGATCATTGTCGTTGTCATCGGCATCAGCATTGTATTTCAACATCGTCATTGACATCATCATCGTCATTGGCATTGTCATGGTCATGGTCATCGGCATCGGCATCGTCATTGCCATTGACTTTGTCATGGTCATTGTCATCGGCATCGGCATCAGCATTGTATTTCAAAGTCGTCATCGTCATCATCATCATTGTCATTTCCATTGACTTTGTCATGGTCATTGTCATGTCATTTTGATCGGCATCGTCATCGGCATCGGCATTGTATATCAACATCGTCATCTTCGTCGTCACTGACTTTGTCATAGTCATAGTCATCGTCATCATTAATGAGTATCATCATTATCGTTATTGTTATCGTAGTCCGAATCCTTATCCTGAAGCCAAATTGTAATCGTTGTCGTCAGCATCATTGTCATACTGACCGTCATTATCGTTACTTGTCATCGTGATCATTAGCCTCATCAAATGTTATGATTATCGTTCGGTTGTCGCACATACTGCCAATTAGTGTTTTCTAAAGCATTTTGATTGTCCACAATTACCATGCAGTGCGTCGGCGAAGCCTTCCCAGGAGGCAACTCCAGCGGCATTGGCCTACATTTGCACATATTTTTAAAATTTACCTGCACCTTCCTTGCCTAGTTCCTGCACGGCTTCTCCAGTTTCCGGCCGTTTGTTGCTTAGGAGCTTGGGTACGATTAGTTTCCGTGCATGCAGTCACCGAGACGAATGGTCCGGAGTTCATCACTGTGACGTCACCGAGATCAATCTGGCGGTTAATGACCGCGCACACGAAGAGAGAAAGAGGCCCAGTAACTAGGCAACACTGGCCTACATTTGCACACATTCGCCAGCATTGGCCTACGTTAACACACATGTGCTTGCATTGGCCTATGTTTGCACTCATTTGCCTGCAATGACCTACATTTGCACACATTTGCCTGCATTGGCCTACACTTGCACTCATTTGTCTGCATTGGCCTACATTTGCACTCATTTGTCTGCATTGGCCTACATTAACACACATGTGCTCGCATTGGGCTACATCTGCACACGCAGAAACAAGCTTATGATCGTGCTGTGTGCTCACTTGCTCAGTTGCGCTAGACAGACCAGTCCCCCTTTTCCCAAATTCTTCGGATACCATGTATCACCTTTGCAAGCCATGCGCCCCAGCTCCCCCCCCCCCTCCCCCAGTCTCCAAGGTTCCCAACTGGATGGATCAGAAGGAGGAAACTGAGAACAGTCCCCCAAATAGAAAAGCTACCATCTAAATTCCTAGATTTGTTGGAAATCTTCTTCATAAAGTAAAAAGCTAAAGTGAAGAAAATTTGGACAGACATATTGGTAGCTAGTTTGATATACCCCTGAATCCACCGTAGAAAACACGACGGGAAGCGAGGGCAGCACTTCAATAACCACGTGGTTAATACTACGAGTTTTTATCTTTGCATAAAGAACTCGAGCAAAGTTGCCCTCTGGCTCTACTCTTATTTTAGTATTTACAAATGTATTTTGGGACATTCTTGACCGCTTGGCGGGAGGTTGACTAGATTGGCACAAGGTGATAATAATACTGTTGATATGTTGTATTGCGTGGCGGATTTGAGTGGGCGAGAACAATTTGCGCATTGAACCTAACAAAACGAAAGCGTGCAAGGCGGTTCAGCTTTTTCATTTAAAAAAGAAATTTTAAAAGAAGATCCGGTTTTTAGAACTGGTCTTCTCACATGGGCCCAGGGGAGCACGTTGGTTGTTATAATGTCATATCTTTCTAATCCCCGCCCTTTAATTTTTTGTTTAGAATATATCAGATCAAAACAAAGAAGATAGATTCTTCTGTCATGGATTGTTCAGCGGTTTGATAAAAATGCAGCCATTATTTTTGGTTTTGTCTCGCCAAATCTAAATTGGGCAGATAAAAACAACCGAAATCAGTTGAGATTATAACAATAGGCTCTCGATAATTGAGAAGTTTTTAATTTAGTCAACTGAACTTCGAATGCTGCACGGTTGGAAGTGCCCCGCGCGAAGCATATCCTGCATTCCTGCATTTCCCGCGAAATGCAAACACTCCGAGTTTGTTTGCACGCATTGGTTATTATAATCCAATTTATGAACGCAAGTCACAGATTACAATTGGTTCTCTGTCCTAGGACCCCTCGTTGGTTTATCGAGCCAAACCACTTTCAATGACATTCCATCTTTTTCCGCCTCTTTATTTCAACCAAAGAGCGCGT
Source organism: Umimayanthus kanabou (assembly GCA_025403525.1). NCBI lineage: Eukaryota > Metazoa > Cnidaria > Anthozoa > Zoantharia > Parazoanthidae > Umimayanthus > Umimayanthus kanabou. The sequence goes on along the minus strand of JAOBYH010078217.1, from coordinate 6,813 downwards.
GTTTAATTGGTTTGTCTTGGCTAGCATGCTTATCATGGTTTGACACTGTGCCAAGCCGAACAAACATCTCGAACTTCCGGAGAGGTCTTGCTTCGTTGAACTCCAATAATCATCTAAATACCCCGGTGTATCACTTTCACCTTTCATTTTCATCTTTTAACAGCTAGCGCGCACACGACTGAACTAACAACATGGAGCGGTGCGGGTTGGTTGTGGCGATTCTTGTGATCGGAACTTTAGTTCTCTCCCTGTTGGGATCGGCTCAGGCGCAGTGCGACCAAAAGGACCGCGGCGGGCCGTTGCTTTGTTGTAAAGGCAGAAATAGTAGCTGTGCGATGAACGAACTTAGTGCTAGTGAGGAACGAAACAGCAATCGCCGAACCGTCTGTTATTGCGATGAATTCTGCGAATCGGCTGGAGACTGTTGCCAAGATTTCGAAGAAGCGAGGAGAAAATGTTCCTTACGAGGTTGGTTGGTGTTTGGGACTTGTATTTCTTGGTTAGCATAGTGTGTCGTACTTTCTGTTGTGTGTTGACTGTCCTACATGATGTGATACTATCCGAGCTTACCTTGGCCTCCGAAACAATGAATAATGAGGAATGAGGCGCGAAATGGCTTTTGCCCAATTCTGAAATTGCATCGGCATTGTTTTTTAAACACTCAGTTATTTTCTGATTGCTTCAACTTTAACAAAGAACTTTTCGTCTCTTTTTTAAATTAAAACGTTTCTGTATATTTTGTGTGAACTGTAAAACATTTTTTTTAAAACCAGCAGTCCGTGCTGGGTAATGTGATTTTGATAACAAACAGACACTCTACGCGTGGGCGCGTGACCCCTTTTCTTATTCAATTCCTTCTACAAATATAATAACTCGCGATTGAGTTGTTGGCTTTCCATTCTCAAGCGACTTGTAGAGAGCTCGATAGCGAATACACCTGGTGTTCGTCTTCATGATATCGTGAAGACACAACCAATAAATGAATCTTTCTTTCTAAAATACCATACTTCAGTCTCGCGTCATTCTAAAAGTAAAAGTTCTTCGCACTGATTGTTGAGGTGTGAAAAGTTATGCTTTGAGCACGAGGTCGAGCATATACTTTTGTCTTATCAACAGTGTCTATTGTCCCGAGCCGTTCCTTCGCCTTTATCCTTATCTATTCGCGAATTTATCATGATGGGTTTACGAATAATACATGTACAGTCACATATGACAGAGAGTATTTGGCACGGTCTACCGGTACTTGAGTTGACCGTTTGCCTGACGCGTGATTTTAATCACTGCAAAGCGGTACTTGTCTAGGGGATTTCTTTACAGAGCCAAGTTAGTTTCTCAAGAATCTTGAATAAAGCACAGTTTATAGACCAAAAAAAGACAAAATTCCTCGGTATTTTGTTCAGAATATAAAATACATAACGACGCAACAAATCAAACGTTTTATAATCCAATCTAGCTCGACTCCCGAGCCCAGTTCAAATCTGTCATCAGAAGCTTTGAAAGATTGCGATAACTTTGGAAGATAGATACTTCATATTAGTAATGTGATGATTTAACGGTGTTGTACTTTGCAGCCCTCTTTGCAACAGCTGCTGAAAATGGAACATACTAACTGATGAAAGTATTTTCAGTCAAATCGTAATGGCCACACCTTGAGATTGGGGATTTCCGTGAGACGTTTTGGAGAATAACCTAACGGGACCCATGCACGGCCACGCGCTTGAAAAAACAAGAAAACCGAAATAGTCCCGGATTCCACGTATAATGTATATAATAATTAATATTTTGACTGATTATCTGCTGTCTCGGTTAACCCGAGGCAAGTTTTTAAAATACTCTTGAGTCTTGGCGGTGTTCCTTTCTTGATCTGTTTTCGTATTTCATAAAACACTTGCCGAGAATTTCAGTGTTAGAACAGCCGTGAGCATAAACAAACAAAAATGCGTCGGTTTTAGTTTTGCACCCCTACTTTCTTTTCTAGTTCGTATTTTTGTTTGCGTAATATAAGTTCTGCCTGTCTGAAAGGTTGTGCTATTTCCGGTCTTTAGGTTTTGCGGGAACAATTTCCGATAACTGTTCAGGACTTTTACACCTTCTGACCAACATTTGGCAAGTTTTCTCTGCACTGGTTTCACAAGTCATATAAATTCAATTTGTCGTTCTTCCATATTAACGTTTTGTAAACACACATTGTTTAGTTTAAGAAGATAACTAGAAGTAAAATGCCGAGCTCCCAAGGATCAAAGAGCTTTCAAAAAGTACCTTTAAATATCTCGCATTTTGGAAATAACACTGCAAGAGATTTGCTTTTTTAGGCCCCACCTTTCACCTTTTCAGTCAACTAATAGTTACTTCCACTGCGACTCATTCAACACCAAACGGCCCCAAGGCTTAAAACTCAAGAACCGTTACGAATATTCAATGTAACAAAGATGTTTTCGATTCTTGCCTCCATGAAAAGCTATTTTCGTTTCTTTTAAACATTGCCTTACTGCAGGAGAGAAATAGATTTTCAGTCTGCCCATCGCCAGTGAATATAGAATAGGTTTTAAGTTAAATGGGTCCCTGGGAGCTAAAGACATTAAAGAAGATGAAAGATATAGGAGATTACTTTGAAAGAAAAACACGTGTAAGCCTCTATGGACAGCTTCTCTTGTCAGACTGGGCTAAGCCAATTTCTCGTGCGCAAGCTTGCTTGACCTCATGTCTTGACTGATAAACAAATTTGTCAATAACATTTCAGTGTCAAGGGCAATTGACAAGCTGACGAAGGAAAATATTTGAAATGTCAAAACAGTGGGAGAAAAGAGCAACCCTTCCTTGTTTTCACTCGAGTTTGGTCATGCAATTATTATTAATCAAATACGAATGACCAGTCCGCTCGAATTTCTTGAGACTCTTGCCTGTTTCATGTATACAGTTGGACCCCGTTAATTCGAAGTCCCAAGGGGAATAGGAAAATGCTTCGAATGAACGGGGTTCGAATTAACGAGGTAAAAATCAGTAGTAAGGCACTCCAAGGGAAATGAATATTGCTTCGAATTAGCGGGGACTTCGAATTACCAGAGTTCGAATTATCGGGGTCCAACTGTATAGTCATATGTGTTGATTTTACAATGTCAATTAATTTTAGAACAACAAAACTAGCAATAACAACAATAACGGCATAAACTAGGCGATAAAATTGACGATATCTATAACTGTACGGCAAACGTGGCCCCAGCGAAGCCAGTTCACATTTATTTGTTTATAAATTCAACAATTATACATATCAGTCATATGAAATATGTCAGTATTGTAAATCCTCTTTATCAATTAATACAGCCAATTCTTTCTTTCAATTCACTCTTCCCACAAATTAAAAAAAAACTATTAAAGACCTGTAACTCACAGTAGGAACTAAAAGATTTGGAAGATTGTAGCTGTGCCTCGCGTGATCTCACTTTGGCTTGCGTGAGGGAATCTAAGCACTTTAACCATGTTAACTTCCAGACTGAAGTGTGTCGGAAACTCCAAACCAGAGACGGAGCAAAAACTCAATGTAAAACGGCACCGTCGCGTTTGACTTGTAAACTTTGAAACATCTACTTTAGCACTTCAACTGAGAGTGAACGCCCAAATAAAATATCATTAACTTTGTGTGGGACGAGTTGTTCAATTGCACAATAAAAACTCAAACGCGACGGTGCCGTTTTACATTGAGTTTTTGCTCCGTCTCTGGTTTGGAGTTTCCGACGCACTTTAATCTAGAAGTTAAAGTGCTTAGATTCCCTCACGCAAGCCAAAATGAGATCACGCGAGGCACAGCTACAATCTTCCAAATCTTTTAGTTCCTACTGTGAGCAATTAAAAGGGGCTTCTGTTTTTATTTTTTATTTTCCCAATCAGTTCTTACAGCTAGCGCGCGACTGTCGTCTGCCGGTTGCGTACGTGGGCTTGATAACTTAAGTAGGTTGTTTAACACGCAATTGAATTCATGCCACGAAACCGATATAATCTTCTTTATCAAGCCGCAGAAATTCCACATCTAAAACAATGTAGAATTAAAAACCAATCGTTTTTGTTTTCTGGCTTGTTTACGGATGCATGAGTTAGTAGACATGCTCTGTTTCCCTTTCGGTTTGCCTCAATGGCCGCAGCCAGTTTCTCAACTTTGTTCGGCTTTGTGGGAGTGACGCCATTGACCATTAAATACATGTGTTTAACATGTACCCTGCTATGACATGACGGCACATGGCCTTCCCTCAATGGACATATCATTAAGGATGCCAACACGATTTTATGTATGTGACTTGAAAAGCGTGCTCTTTAAAGGAACGCGCACTCTGCGGGTGATGCTCATTTTGGCCGCGCACGGAGCCGGGAATCTCGTTCTCCAGCCCACGTTCTTAAGGGTTGTCATATCTGCCTGAGAAACGGCAGAGAAGAAAACGGACCAAAATCGCTGTTTGCTTAGGCTGCAAAATATTTTCTTTTACTCGTAAACCACGATTTTCAAAATTTTGGCAAATAAAGGAACAGCCTTTCAGTTTTGGCAAAGCCAACACGAGGATTTTAGTAGCGTTACTGCCCTTGCTGTTTGTCGGGAATCGTCAATCGTGAGGATTAATCGTTCTGTTCTCTGGCATATTGTAAAAAAATGACGGGCTTTGGGCGAAACCACGGACCGAGCCTTCGATCCGTGGATGCACGCATGATCGCAGGCTCGGCCCAAGATGGTGGCGATAATAATGATGATGATGATGAGCGATGATGTTTATAATGATGAGTGATGATAGTGATGATGATGTTGATCGTTGACGACGACGATGATGATGACGATGGTGATGATGATGATGATGATGATGATGATGGTAGTTGTGATGGTGATGGTGATAATGATGATGATGATGGTGATGATGATGATGATGTTGATATCCACAGATGTGAAGGACTGCACGGTTACCCCCTGGACGCGATGGAGCGCCTGTTCACACGCATGCGGAGTGGGAGTCAGGAAGAGGTCACGTACCATCCTGTCCGTGGCCAAGGGAGGCAAGAGCTGCCCCGCCCTGAGGGAGAGGCGAGGCTGCTTCCAAAGCCCCTGTGGACTGGACAAAGGTGTTTGTTTAGATTTGTCTATATATCAATTGGTATAAGCATGTTTCGATCAATGTGATCATCATCAAAGAGGTTAACCTCTGATGATGATAACACTGGCTATATATATTTGTTAGTTAGTTTCTTGTGTTTTGATTCAGTGTGTAATCAGTTTACTATATATGTTTAGTAGTGTTGAGCTGCCAAACCTTACTGGTTACCTCTTCACTTACGTGTTCATTTGCCGCAAATTACCATCTTAATTACCCAAATACGACCAGCTCCCATCTGGCCTTGTAGCTAAGTTGGTAGAGCAATGGTGATCTGTTCCGGAGGTCGTGGGTTCGAATCCTACCAGGGCCCATTTCTTTTCTAGGGCTATCGCTCAGAAGGTATCATTTGGGATATTTCTACAGCATTTCAACTTACCGCATTTAAACTACTACATATGTATGTAGTTAGTTTTGAGTTTATGACATGAAGAGGAAACCCAGTCACCTGCACTGATGGGGCTATCCTATATAAAAATGATTTGTTAGTCTGAGTGCTGGTCTTACCAGTGGCAGCTATTTCAAGAAAGCTTGACCTGTCAAAAACGTACTACCCGGATTACAAGACATGACGGGAGTTATAATATTAGGGACCTTAAGGCCCATGCAAACGGACGCAACAAGTCACAACATTGTCGCGTGTTGTTGGGGGTTTTTGGCCAACAATGTTGCGTCCGTTTGCATGGGCCTAAAAGTTTGACCGATTTCAAACCATACGCAACAAGTGCCAACATTGTTGTGGTTCCATGCAAACGGACGCAACATGTTGGACCCAACAATGTTGCGTGTTGTTGGCCAACAATGTTGCGTCCGTTTGTATGGGCCTTAAGCAACGAGGACGCGAGCGTCAACGAGAACGTTACAAAACAATAGACTTGATTACACAATACAATCACTTCACGTGGGAATGCAACCAGCTGGCCACCTTCCCGTCGTCTGCTGTAAAAACAGAACGCGAAAAGCTCAAATTTGTGGTTTTCTGAGAACGTGAACAACAAAGTAGGAAACCTTTCAATCTTCGTTCGGCTTCAAAATTAAAGTTTCGAATTTTGCATGTTCACACAACTTCACGCGAAATCAAAAGGAAACTAATGAGTTATACAAACAAGAGAAAGGAAAATGGGAAGTTGAAAATCCAGCAGCCGTCTTCGCTGACGTTGGCGTCTTAGTTGTGTAAGGTCCCCAATTTCGAAATTGAGAAGTTGCTCTTTAACTTATTTGTCATCTTCTGCTCTCATTTGCTTCAAGTACCGAGTAAAAGATTGTACGCTGCGTGAACCGTGGAGCTCCCATAGTTCCTTTTGCGCTTGGTATTGCTTTTTGTAGGCGTTGACAGTTTTTGAAACAGCGGTAAACCACAACCATTAGAGGCAGAGGAACCCACGATGCAAAACAAAAGACGCTGGTGTAATTTCAATGCCGGATTTCTTGAGATACTTTTACCTCTCGTTATGAATTGTGAAACGCCAATTAAAATAATACTGAAATGTTAGGAATTATCATTGTTGTTGTTGTTGTTGTTTTATAGTGAAAATATCTTAACGTTGCTGTTTGTTTCAAGGTATTGCACACATTCTACCGGTGGAGTTCACGCAGCAAACACTCAAATCTGCCAGATACCAGCTGATTCTTCCTGCACCGAGAAACGTGGTTGAAGAGGAGAAACCCAAGAGGTATGACTCTCCCC
>JAOBYH010078106.1:0-11654 GCA_025403525.1 Umimayanthus kanabou | reverse complement strand
GCCTCGCATCATATCTCCTATGTTGCCTATTATAATACTATAATGCGGGAGATTTCTGTAAAATGCGGGAGAGCGGGCCGGATCAAGCGAAAATGCGTAAGTCTCCCGCAAAATGCGGGAGAGTTGGCATCTCTGCGTTGTCGTCGGCTCTCGGGGTCAAGCATGCAAGTAAAGCAGAGCAGCTTAATTTAGCTGGAATTTTCTCCGTCTTCTTGAAACCTTCCATCGCCGAAACAGAAGTATGTGGTGTAGAATTTATTGGGCTTCTTGGAAATGTGGGATTTATTGCGATTCGGGACTTTCCTTCGCGAGGAGAGAGCGATTTGTGGAGTGACCTTCGGCAGTTTGGTGTCTCAGTGTCAGCCTTTCCTTATTTTTATTTTTCTCTCGCCTCCTTATTTTCCCCCTCGATTTTCTCCCTCAAATACTCCTCGAATCGTGCTCAAAATGCACACAACACACAAGTACAAGGTGAAGTGAAGGTAGGCAAACTTTATTTCCACAATAATAGCAGTATTCTAGGATTTTTGAGAAATGGGTAAATTCCCAATACAAAGTCTTATAATGGCCAACATTTTGCAAGTTTCGCATTATAAGTTTGGGCTGCCTGTGACTAGACCTTCAGACATAAACACGTGTGGTATTTATTCGAATAAGCGCCCCGGGCGCTTATTTAATTTATAACTTCTTTGGTGGACGCCTATTCGAGGATCGGCGCTTATGAAATTTTCACCATTTTCAGCTACACATTTTTAGTATGTTTATTTTCCATCAACAAAACAGAGAAGAAAGAACACTGCTCACGATTTTTTTTAATTTCTTTTCTTTTCCTGGAGGGGGGGGGGGGGCGTATTCAAGGATCGGCGCCTATTAACTTTTTTGGTCACCAGGGTGGGCGGCTTATTCGAGGTTGGGCGCTTACTGGAAAACTTGTTAGACCAGGTAATCACCATGCACTGACCCAGTTTGAGTGTACAGCGGCCAAAGCAGGAAACACTATACTAAGGTCGCTTTCCATTTGATCGTTCTGGCCGGCGGAAAAGAACTGTTTCTGGCCAGTTGAAATATGAAAGTTCGAAGGCGCGCGCGTACATTTTTTCGCCAACTCTAAAAATTCTCGCGCTTTGGACGACCGTCCTCGGAGCGGAAGAACTGAGCGATCTAGTCCATGAGCAGGGCCATTCTGGTCAGAACCAGTTCTGAGAACTCATGCATTCCATTTATTAAGAACTGACTGGTTGGACCAGCCGGTCCGAACAAATGGAAAGCGACCTAAAAGATAGCAAGATAGCTCGCGCACTGCAGCCGCGCGCATTATACGTAATTGTTACATCATAATTAAGCGATAAATTAACTTTAACACGGACGCAAGTACTTAGTACACGTACAAAGAATAAACCAACGATGATAACTTGAAGCAGTAAAAGTCGTATTTTTCTGGTAAGTATTTTGAGAAACTGAAAGGTTCTCTCAAAATGTCTTCTAAACTGACGTCGTCTGATACAAAGAAGAGCAGACTGTTAACTTCCACGGCCTCAGTTTCCGAAAAGCCTTCGCGGATACCCCTTCGTATTTCTCATAACAAAGGAAGAGTTCATTCTAATAATAACTTTAATAACTCAACCCACACTCGCCTGGCAAAACCTACATTCCGCAGACCCAGTTTAAGTTCACGTAGACTAGAAGCCAAAGCAGAGCCTTTAACCTCCAGCTCGACTTCCGATCTTAGCGATCAAGCAAGCAGAAGTTCAAGTCATGAATCTTCAAGCCTTGTGCAACCGTTGGAACTTGGTACTAGCACAAGTAGTTCATCCAAGAATGAAATTTCAACAAGGTCATCAACTTCTGATTCTAGCGTAGAGTTACAGGCACATCTTGCGTCGAAAAAAACTCCTGAATATACAGCAAAGAAGCAATCACGTCATAGTGGTCGAAATCAACTTAAGAGGCTGTATTCTGGATCCAAAGATTTGGCCCGTAAGAGTGGTAAAAGTTCCCCTTCTTCTTCAAGGCCAAGTACCACCATCTCAGGGATTCTGTTTGATCCATCACTTAGCGCGCATGACAATACAAGGGCTGGCAAAAAACTGACGGACATTAAACGAAAATTCGTGTCAAGAAAGGCGTTGGCAAAACAAAAGAAACAGAAGGTAAACTCAAGGCAACATAAAAATATCATATGTCTACAGATATATTCACATGTGCACGCCAAGCTTCACATACCGGCACACGGTGTACATACGATTAAATCGTGGGCACATTCATTGCTGCTGAGTTGCATCGCGAAAGAAGTAACTACGAATACCTTAAACCTAGCACTATTATATAAGCAGATTCACTCCATAGGAGAGCAGTCTTTAGGAGAGCAGTCTTTAGGAGAGCAGTCTTTAGGAGAGCAGTCTTTAGGAGAGCAGTCTTTAGGAGAGCAGTCTTAAATGTAATTTTAGAAAGCTTTTGTTAAATTTCTATAAATTTTGAGAATGTCTTCCAACTTTTTTAACGATTTGAAGAAATGTAATCGGTTAAGCCTGTAAAGGAAACAATTGGATTTTCTATTGTTTGTGTTTTACTCTAAAACGGCCAATCTATTTTTACTAATAAATCAGCTCAAGGGGACGAGGGGGGTCCCAACTTCCTATGATTTCCCAAACAGTTGCAAATAAAACATATATCGAGATTTTGCATATAAATTTTCTTAAATTAAACAGAGAACATGTGTTTACCGCTTCAAATAGGAAAATAACGAAGAATAGAATGGAAAGGTTTTAAAACAAGTTTTGTCAAAGAAATATCGCTTTTTTTATTGAACTTATGGTTTGCATAATTAATTATATATAAGTTATAACTGATGACGTCAACCATTTAACGTCAAAAAATGTGTTCGATCCTAATTGTACTACAGGTATTGCAAGTTTCATTTTGACTGCTTCAAAGCTTCATTTTTTAATATTTGATGCTCTGAACTAAGCAAAACAAAACTTGATCGGTTGGAAAAACCTTTGGGGAGGGGTGGGGGTTGTTTTGTTCCCCCTTCCCTCCTTGTCCATTTATGGATTAATTGGTTTATATATGACACAAGAAAAACTAAATTTTATCTCTTGTACAGTGAAGATGAAAAAGTAAAGTAAAATTACAAAAATAAAAAGCAGTTTAACTCAAAAAATCTGACCCAGTGACTGTTTAATCTACATGTTGAACAATTAAAGAGGTCGGTGCAAAAACGGCCTAAGTGACGATTTTGGACCACCCTTCACAAAACCTCGAAGCTATCTACTTCCCTGCAATGCTACAGTGGCCAAACGAATCTTATTATGTAGCCAACATGACACATTATTCTCGTAATCCAATTAACTTGAGTTTCCACCCAAACACTATCAAGTGACTTTATTTTTGAATAGCAAAGAAAAGCTTAAATTCCAAAATGCCATGAAATTCCTATAATTTTTGCTGGGGATAAAACTCACCTCCACCTTCCTTTCTGTACTTAGACACAAAAAGAGGGAGAAAAAAGGCAAACTAGACTTATTGCACTAGATTATCCAAACACGAAAAGGTATTCCGGAAACTTTTTGTCATATCAAATAACAGATTTTGCTATACCGGTTACTCTTAGGTCAGCCACACCTATCTCTCCCGGGCTCCGCTTCCTAGTCTGTGACAACCGAAACCAAAACCAACAAACAGAAATGGTCAAGAAAGGTGTTTAGGCAGCAACCGAAACAAGAAAATGGGCGTCGGCCACTTTGGTTCTCGGATAACCTGTGGCTGGTCCATTCTTTCAAAAGGGACCCATCTGATCTCTCTCCCCCAGATATTTTCACAGCAAGTCTCAGCTTACCAGAACACCTATTTGCTATGTAAGATTTCCCAATATTTTGAAACATCACTAAAAATCGTCACTTAGGCCATTTTTGCACTGATCTCTTCAATTGATACCCAGTTATTATTGTGTGTTGTTTGCAGACAGTACATAGATAAACTTTATTTAAACTCGAATTTAAAAGAAGCTACAATGAGCTTATGTTTCTAAACAGAAACCACAACTAAAGCTATTTTAAAACTACGTACAACTAAACTAATACTGAACAACAATACAAAAATGCTAAAAAAGTTACTGGAAAAATAATTCTTTGTTACACGTTAAAATCTCCTAACTGTAAGCTAAGGATTTTCTTTTACTGGTTTCACATTGTAAAGCTTTCCATATATTGTGACTTTCTTCGTATAGACTTTTTAAACTTTTGCGTTTTAGAAAGAGCCAGACTGTAAAAAGGGTAGATTTGAATATATATCCCACCTCTTACTTATGTTTGTCTAAAAAAGCTCAAGATGAAAGCCAAGGAACAAGAGCTGTCTCGATGCTCAGACGAAAGTCTGGACAATAGTGACTCCAGTGATCTGGGACTACAGTCAGACCCAGTCTCCTCTGACGGGACAGCGGATGAGAGGAAGTGGCCCGGTACAGATCCAGGGGGGACATCCCACCAAGGAGAGCAGTGGGGGAGAGATACTGAGCTCGAGAACCAAATTGCGAAAGAACCTGACAGGACAATCAGAAAAAACGTGAAAAAAGAAGGAAAAGAAAGGTATTCACCTAGGCTTGTAAAAAATGTAACTTCTTTAAACTTATTTTTTTAATTTTGAAGGGTCATGCGTTTAATTTCCCTTTCAGGTGTAAGCGTCTTCTTAAATTAAAAAAAGTTTTCATCATCATCATCATCATCATCATCACTATCATCATCATCATCACCATCATTATCATCATCATCATCGTTATCATGATCATCATCCTCATTGTCATCATCATCATTGTCGTGGGCTGTACATGTGAAACACGTTACAAGGTTGTGCTAATCCTTAATACAGAAAAAGGAATTATAAGGATTTATAATCAATGTTGGTCAGCTTTGGTTAATGGCAATTTATAATAGGGGTTGTTAGTGAATGAGTAGTAAACTACATGCATAAAGAATAATTTATAGAAAGGAATAGGAAATACAATTTATGATAGACCAATTTGTTGCGAGTTAAAATGAGTTTTTAGAAAGAATGTAAATTTTATTATAGTGATTTACTTCTCTGCTTCATTCTGCCTTCCCAATGGAATCACTGTTATACCTTCTCTTTTTGATCTTACCATCCTTCCCCATTATGCAGCTGATAATACGTTAAGATACGGAAATAGTTAACAATATTACAAAAAAGATAATGACGGGATTACGTTTGCCCACCATCTTGGATTTTTAAATTTCTAATTTTAGAAAAACTGCAGCACATTTTCTTAAAATTTGAAATTAATGTAAAGATCAATTTTACAGACTCAAATAGAAAACTAGTAAAGAAAAAACAAAAAAAGGAATTAGAGCGAATTTTGTAAAAATATTTTTTTATTTTTTTGCTTAAAATTTGATTAAATTGAAAGTTGTGACGTCATCTAATACAGTTCTAATCAATGTCAAAAATGTGTAATTAATGACTTGCAGGTACGTACTGTCTTTTTCATTATAATTGTTTATAGCTTTATGTTTTAGGTTAAAAACACTTTTTTGGATGTTACAAAATGTCTCCCCCCCCCCCTTCCCTTGTCCATTCGAGGATTAATATAGTTGTCTGCTGCTTGTAAGACTCACCAATGAACAGACAGAAAATTATTCTGTACAGATGACCACCATTAATGTTATGGTCGCGCTCCAATCCACCAGTAAAGTTAGTTCCAATTAGTGGACAACGTGCGCCAATGAAAATGCAGAAATGTTCGCTACGTTTACACGCTTACTCATTCGAAAAGTATTTCCCTCTTATCCTTTGGTGCCTAGGTGGCACATTGGGCCTCCACCAGAGATCTCCATTTCCGCCGGTCCTTTGCCTGTGTACTAGCTGTCTCCCATGTCATTCCCACATCTTTCAGTTCCGCCTCGACAGATCTCATTCTTAAAATATAACTAACTCTCAGCATTTCTCAGCAGGAAACCGGTGACAGAACAAAGATTTGAGCTCAAGCAATCGTGGACGAAACAACCAAGAACATCCACAAAACGAATGCAACCACATTTGAGTTGGAAAACAGATCACACTGAAAATAGGCTGTACAGCCAACTCAGAGCAAACAAAGGTGATCACCAGAATTTGATGTTTGATAGAGTGATGATGTCAAGTCACTATTACAAGCCAGAAATACCATGCAATGCGGAAATGAGTACAACAAAACTTGGAAAACGGTTCCTTTTTGAAGATGGTACAGGCGGAGACTTGACAAAAACTAGGTCTGATGAGCTATTGAATTCAGAACAATATGATGACCACACGTCATTGTTTGATAGAGGAATGATAGAAAATCATTATTACAAACCAGAAATACCAGGCAATGAAGAAAACGCTAATAAAATCTTGACAAGAACTGTGTCCGATAAACTGTCGAGGACAGAAAAGTATGAGAGACAATCTTTATTATTTCATAGAGGAATGATGGCTAGCCATTACCGCAAACCCGAAATACCAAGCAATACAGAAACAAAGATAATCCCGGGAAAACAAGGCACAGACAGAGACTTAACACAAAGCTGGTCTGATGAGATTTTGAATTCAAAACAATTTGATGAACACTTGTCATTGTTTGACAACAGAGGGATGATGGCAACTGATTACTACAAACCAGAAATATCAAACAATCTAGAAATGAAGACAACAATCCTGGGAAAGGAATTACTGTTTGGAGATGGCACAGACAGAGATTTGACAAAAACTAGATCAGGTGAGCAGTTGAATTCAAAACAATATGATGAACACTCGTTATTGTTTGATAGAGGAATGATGGCAAGTCATTATTGCAAACCAGAGATACCAAGCAACATCGAAATGAATAAAACAAAACCTGGAAAACAGTTCTCCTATGGGGATGACACAGAAGGCTTGACTAGAACTAGATCAGATGGGCTGTTAAATCCAGAACAATATGATAAACACTCATTAATGTTTGATAGAAGAATAATGACAAGTCATTGTTACAAACCAGAAATATCAAGCAACCTGGAAGTGAACAAAACAACTCCTGGGAAACAGTTCCCCTTTGAAGATGACACAGAAAATGACTTGACAAAAACTAGGTCTGATGAGTTGTTGAATTCAGAACTATACGATGAGCGCTCACCATTGTTTGATAGAGCGGTGATGGCAAGTCAATGTTGCAAACCAGAAATACCAACCAATACTGAAACGAAAACAACAAAACTTGGAAAACAGCTCCTTTTTGGAGATGGCACAGGTAAAGACATGACAAGAACTACATCTGATTGGCTGTTGAATTCAGAACGATCGTTGTTTGATAGAGGAATGATGGCAAGTCATTATTACAAACCAGAAATACCAAGCAAAATAGAAAGAGTTTCACTAGCCGTAGGGAAACAGCTGTTAAAAGAAGCAAGAAGTGATGACTTAACCAGATTTACATCCTACGATCGCTTAAAAGAAGAACAGTGTAAAAGACAATCTTCATTGTTTGACAGAGGAATGATGAGCAGTCATTATCAAAATCCCGAAATACCAACTGACAAAGTACATTTAACAACAGCAATAGGAACGCAGTCTTCCCTTGAAGATGCCACAAATGAAAAATCAACAACAAACGTCCTTAAAAAAAACTGGAACTCAGAAGCTTCTTATGGACAGCCATTAATTTCTGAGAGAAGAATGATGCCAAACAGTTATAATAACACACAAGTACCAGGTTCGATGTCCCAAAGACCAGAATGTACTTCTTCTTCAAACAAAAAACGCAAGCCAGAGGAACATGGCAAGAAGTTGTCACTGGTCAATAGAGGGACAATGGCAAGTCGTTTCTGCAATACCGAAGCACCTCAGTTGTCAAATGTAACTATAGCAAACGCTGTAGTTATAGGTAGTTTGTCCCACAAACAGCTTGATTTACGCGAACATGATAAGCAGTCACTATTATTGTTTGACCGGGCAATGATGTCTAGCAACTATTACAGACCTGACGTTCCTCCACCAAAACAAAAGGAAGACTTGATCACAACAGATGAAATGGATTTGTTAAAGCAACAGGACAATATATCCACAGTTCTTTCTGAAAATGGCAGTTGGGGTCTTTTGTCTTCATTTTCTACAGAATACATTCCTGTTGAAGAGACGTCGAATGTAACACAGTATGAACAATTTCAAAATCACGTTTATCAATTGAATACACAAGAGCTTGATCAAATGAAGTACGCCAACAAAAGCAGTTCCATCGTAGTACAAAGAGGTGACGAAAATAATGATCTAGAAACTAACTCAAAAAGGGTTAACCTTTCAGTAACAGCTTCTCATCAGTCTAACGAAGGTGTAGAAGAGAAATCAGCTAATCAGCTTTTGGAATGCAAAATAGATAAGGAAGAACATTCAACTGACGCCAAGAATCGCGACCACAGAGAAATAAATGAAGGTAGCTATCATCTGCTTTCTGCACCAACCCAATTACAAGAAATTGATAAAAGATTAGAATCAGATGTGGTCGCTTTTGCAGGGAGTACAAAAATGCAGTTGTGTCAAGAAAACCAAGAAAAGGCAACAGGCAAGTCTGAAAAGTTTCAAGAAGAACTTGATTCATTGACCAAAGCAGATAATAGCGAAGACCGTAAAGAAAACGAACGCGTTTGTAAACTTGCTAAACGTATGCAACAAAACCAAGAAACAACTGTCGATCCTTCTACTCCATCGACCTCTCAAGAGCCTTTTCACTTGCGACGTAACGTTGACAAACAATACTTGGATGATCTGCTTCGTAAAGAAGTTGCAGTTGCGCTGCACGAGCGTCAAACTAACGAAGCAGTTACCTGTGCAGAGGAATGTGTTGACTTAAATCGAGAAGACGAGATAACCGATGTAACGGAAGAAGACTCTGACTGTAAGAACAAAAGTCCATCAAATATCGAATCAATTCCAAATGTCTTATCTTTTGTACTAGACTTTTTAGACAACGATGAGCTCAGACAGAAAGATGAGTATAACGGTGAAAACGAAGAACCCTGTAATTTGTCGTTTGGTTCTACTGATTCTTTGTTCTGGGAAACAACAACAGAGACATCTCCTGGTACAGCTGGTACAAAGTCAGCAAATTCAAGCTCATCTTGTGCGGAAGATAAGAAAACCAAAAAGACTGCTGCTGCAAACCCAGGTCAGACTACCATGGTCTACGAGAAAGATGTCGAAATTGGGGAGAAGCTATATCCTCTCTCGGATGCCCCGGCGGGGATTTATGACCAGGACTCGGGCGATCAATGGTACATCGGAAGCAACCAAGAAGTTGATTCTATAATATCAAAGGACAAAGAAAGTGCTAACAGTTTACCTCAAAGTAAAGTTTACAACAATTCAGAGAACGTTAAACTCAAGGCTAAAGATGATGTAAATCAGGACCAGATGCAAAATGAGGAAAGCTCCATAGTTAGTGACAAGAAGACATCGACATTTGACAAGACAGAGAGGATGCAGGAGAAAACAAAATTTAACGAGATTCATGATGCTGAAACGTTTGTAGCGGAAATAGAACAACTCCTCAATGAAGTAAAGAACAACGTCTGTTCCAAACTTGATAATTATGAAGATTTCCGTACACCAAACGAAAATACATTACCGGAACAAAAGGCATCATCTCAGGAGGATACGGAAAAGGTCTCAGACACATATTTTTTTGTTTCTTCTAATACTAATGACAATGGCCTTAAAGGAAACGATCGACAATGTAACTGCATTGAAAAACACTCTGTTGAAAGTCTGATGTCTGACAAAGGAGGATTAGAGAAAGAAACCCAAAGTGTTGAAACACTGGAAACTCTTAACAAGTTAGAAAAGAAACTCAAAAGCAAAGAAGAAGATTTGCGTGTAATGAAAAAACTTTTGGAAGATTCTCGTCAGGATTACGAGGAGCTTCAAAGAAGTTTTGACACGTTTAGCAATGAATTCGAACAAGTAGAAGAGAACAGAGCTGTAGTTTCCAAACTTATGCGCGAGAATAGTACGTTGAAAAAGGAACAAGAAGATCTTTGTGAGGAAATGCAGCAACAGAATCAAACGAACTTGGAACTAACAGAAGTTCTTCAAGAATGCCATGATCAGATGAAAAAGTTAGAAAAGCAACTAACAGGTTCTGAAGAGGTGAACATATTGTGCGAATTTGATGTCACAAAGCAAGAAGATGAAGATTTCATAGAGACAACTGTTTGTCATAAAGATGGGAAAATCAAGAACCGAAATGACGAAAGTAGATTGTCATCTAAAGAAACAGATAATACTTGTGGGCTTGTGATTCTTGGAAAAAGGAGTGCTACATTACAAGAAAAAGTTGAGACATTTTTGTGCAATTCTAGAAAATACATAGCAGACCTAGAAGCTGAAAATGTAGATTTAAGAAACCAAGTTAAGAGAAGTGACAAAGACATTGGTACTTTAAAAGCACAGCTAGAACACCCTATGTATGGATGGAAAGATAGTAAAACACCAGAAAGAGGAGTCATCAACTTAGATAAGCAAGCAAATGATGACAATTCGTGCACCAACCTCGTAATGTCGGATGAAGAAAATTCGTTATTGAAAAATGCCCAATGCTTGTCAAGGTCAGGGAATCAACTGAAAACCGACAAAATTAGTAGACCAGTAGATATATCTGAAGCAAAAATAGAAAAAGAATTCAAACAACTTTATGAAGAAGTGCTTAGACTGAAACAAAGCGTGTGTGGTAGGGAATCTCTTAACCTGTCTACTTCATCTAAACGGAGTCTTCATTTGCTGTTTGATGATCTACAAGCCATGGACGAAATTCCCAAAGAGTTGACAGAAGAAGATACTACAGTAGTTAACCCTTATACCATCGGGAACTCATCCAATGATAGTACAAGCAATAGCTCTTTGGAGCAAATACAACACATTGGACGATTGGTAAAAGATATGATAAGAGAGCTTCAAGAAGCAACGAAAGATATGCAAAAATATACCAAGCGTGAAAGTAGTTCAGATAAATTAGCAGCGGAAATAGAAGAAAGTGCTACCTCGATCGCAGAACTCATGAAAGTAAATACAGACTTAAAGGCTTGGTTAGAGGAAGAGGAGGAAAGATGCAGATCCCTAGAAGCCATGATTATCAGCACCACTCGTCATAATGAAAACCTTTCCAGTCATTTGGACACAATCGAAGAAGAGGTAAGGGGAAAGTTACAATTGCATCTTTTATAGAAAAAAAAGCCCCACGGTTTTCACTTGTGCACAATTCCCTGTTCCTTATCGGGGTGGTAGAAATCCATTGACACCTAAAACCTTACAAAATTAGACGTATGGTATTGCATATAAACAATAACCTTTCTTAACTTTATGATGATCGGTTAGGTCAAAAAGTTTTGCTTAGCAAAATTATGAGTGTTTCCCTCGTGTTTTATAGATAAACGTAGATTTTTTTGACGTCAAACAGTCCGGAGAGATATGGAATGCCCCACCCTTCACTACTCCTTACGTGGACGCAATAATTTGACAGTACCCAGATTCAACACAAGCATCATGAAAAACTCACTGGTTTATCGAGGAACAGTATTGTGGAATTTAGTTAATGATAAAGAAGACTGTGGTCATCTAAGCCTTAAGAGTTTACTAGAATGTATAAGCAATAA
>JAOBYH010077995.1:0-11656 GCA_025403525.1 Umimayanthus kanabou | reverse complement strand
ACACATGTGGTTTTACCATAGTATTTTAATAATTTCATGACCACTAATTTAATTTTATTGTGAATACTTTTATATGAATTTTCTTTTCACAAGGAAAAAAAATTGCAAAAACTTTGTTCATATTTTTAACTTTAAATATACATGATAAAAAATGAAGACTATTTAAAAATCATTTATAACATTGGTCAAAGTATTTGGATCGTTCCAAAAGTTAAGCTGTATAAAGAAAAAAAATACAGCATTGATAATCGAGCATGAAAGAAAAATGAATGGCAATAATTTACTAAGACAAAAATACTCGTCCGCCATATTTGATAAGTGAATGTTGCTCTATACGTACCATTTTGGTATGGCATGTGCTTCATTGGTTACAATCCAAAGAGGTTTTCTTGGTATACTTCTGATCAAAGCACTGAACACCATTTGCATTCCATATTAGCGACTCCAGGTTAGCGAACACGATAGAACATTTCCCCTCCAGAATCCCTCGTTCATCCACATGTTCTCCCAACAGTTTCACAGCAGTGATGTTGTGTGCCTCCAGCTCCATCAAGTAGGATTCAATGAGCGAGTTCAACGGGTGGATGATAAGCAAAATCGGGGCCTTTGGATAAGAAAGTCCTTGGGAATGGAGATATCTACACATGGCAGGAACCATTTGAAAGATCAATGACTTTCCAAACCCTGTGGGAAAAACAGCAAAGACATCTTTCCTCGACAAGAATGCCCAAAGCACTCTTTCTTGTTGTTTGCTGAGAGATGAGATATCTTCGAAGTGTGTCGACAAAATGTGTGTTGTAGCTTCTGCTAAAACGTGTTCATCGATCATATCACTAATTTTGCTGATAATTTTTAAGATTTTCACTCGTACTTATTTGGTGACAGGAATAAAACTATTTTGGATTTTTGACGAAACCGGTTTGTTCCACATGACTGATTTCGGCCAATTGTGAGCCTGTAAAAAAACGGTTTTTGATTAACCAATCAGCGATCAGGTACAGATTCTGTACCTGAGGAAATGAGAATCCCATGATTTGCCACCAGAGGCTACTTGCGATCGGCCTTTCGTGCGCTTTGCACTTCAGGCCTCATGCTTGTTTCACCAGCTTTGTAGCCCATATATATATATATTTATTTTAGGAGCAAGTTGCCTCTGGTACTGAATAGTTGTGTCTTACCCTTTTGTGGAGAGCACTTCTTTCTGAGGTGATGGAGTTCACGATCGCATTTGTCCAACCTGTTGTAAATGAAAAGATAATAATTTAACTGCAACGCTAAGTAAAACACTTTAAACATCATGAACAAGCAAACACTACGTTTGACCACTGCTAGAAGCTTGCTTGCTCGTTAGTTTTTGTTTGCATAGCATTTTCTTGCACTATCCAGTTTAGCTGCTGGATGATCTTTACCAACAACAGTATAATGATCATCAGCTGATATCCGCTTCATTCTCAGTTCAGTTGTAGAAACTGGAATAAAACAATGGTGGGATCCTTTGCCAGTTACTTTTGCTGCTTTGTCAAACCGTGCTACTTGCATTGTGGACCACATCGGTGACTGGCATATAGAAACACTTCACTCCTGGAATGCTTGTACATGACCAGTCATACATCTGAGAAGCTGTGAAAATGTGTCCATCTGTTGTTGCTTGTTCAAACAAACGCTTAACTGTTCCACCAATGCCGTCGTTATGAGTTTCCTATGTTCTATACCCTCTGTCACACCTTGCTCTTCATTTAAAGTAACCGTAGGCATCTTTGTCACCATCGGTGGTTGGTACTTGTAAGTTATGGACTTGAATTTCATGCCTGCAAAGTAATACATAAATTATTGGATTTTGAGAATACACAAGGAATTATATCAGAACTGGATGGGCCTAATTTTCCATTGTCAGTAGGTTTTGCACTCATTCATCTTTTTTTATCAGCACCTCTCAACTTTGTACATTTACTGTACTTGATTTGTTTTAGCTGTCTTTATATTTGTATACTTAGTTATTCACCTATCATTTGAACTTGACATTCAGAAGTCAAGAAGACCTTAAAATGTTATTGAATTTGATATCACTTGAAAAATTTGTATTAAATCATGTAAAGCGAAAAAGGTCCTTACAATTTTAAGAAACATTTCAAAACTACAAATATCTTACACGTCCAGAATGTATTGCATAGGTTTGCTGACAGTCTTGTGCTCTACATTTGAAGCGGCAGCTACTGATTTGCTCAAGCTCCTGGACTTGCTCAAGAAGTGCCAGGACTTTGTCACCCCCAATTACTTGTTCACTAAGTATATGCATAATTTGGTGATCTACCGTCTCCTGAATTCCTTTAAAGTTTTAGGCCGTGGTACATTTATTTCTGGTTTGCCTATATGAATACAATAAAGAGTAAGTAAAGCATGATGCTGTGAAAAGTAACGAAAGAAAAATTTGACAACGATGTTTAGCATCAATAAGTAATGTGATGCAGTAACAGTAATGTTGACTGGTTGGTTGGGAAGGGGAAAAACAAGCAACCTAAGTTGTGCGAGTAATAACATTGTACATGCAAAAATTTAGTAAGATATAAAATGAACTTCATACCATCTATAGTTTCCATTTGGACCATTTCCATGTGATGCAGCAGAGATATGCTCTTCCACTTGCCTTTGATGGAAGTCTTTGTATTCATTGTAATGCTTCTTGACACCCTGCACTGCCCTCGTCTCTCCTGTCTTGTTCATGGTAGCTCTACTTGTGCCAATCTCCTTTTCAGAAACGTCATCCATAAACAGATCAACCTGTAAATGACAACAGCATGTTTGTATGTTGTATAAAAATTTTAGGCTTCTCAAATAATGGTGCACTATTTTTACTCAAACTTGCCTTAATTTTTAACAAAAAATACTACAAAAATATAATATTTCAACTTTACTTTCTGGGATAAAAACCTACAAAAGATTTCACACAAAATGCGGCAGCACCCACTACAGTAATGCCACTGGCAGTGGTGCTTGTCACACTAATGTTGACTGGTTGAATGGCAAGGGGAAAAACAAGCAGCTTTAGTTGTGCATGAGTAATAACATTATACATGCAACAATTTAGTAACATAAAATGATCATCATACCATCTATGGTTTCCATTTGGACCATTTCCATGTAATGCAGCACAGATACGCCCTTCCACTTCCCTTTGGTGGTAGTCTTTGTATTCGTTGTAATGCTTCTTGACACCCTCCGCTGCCCTTGCAGCAGCACCCACTTACTGAGTACAAATTAAAACTTTTCCATGCCAGTCTGCGTGTTCAGGAGTCACTCCTTCCAGCAGGTCATGGGTGGTTTGGCCATCTTGAAATGTCCACTGCACATTTCGTGCTCTCTCCTCAAACAGTTGATCCCATGTAATGGGACTGCTGCCAGGATTTTCGGTATTACACCAACAGATAGTTGCAAAAATTGACCCTTGTCTTGAACATGCCTTGGACGAGGTAATCTGGTTAGTAGGCGCTTTTTGAGTACTTCAGTGCAGTGTAGTGGCAGTTCAAGGGACTTGCTGTTTTGAACCTGCATCCACTACGGATTCCCTGCTGACAATGCACGTCACATCTTCGGTGGTCAGTCTTATCAAGGCCAAGTTTGTTGCTTTTTCGGTGACGATGACGTTGCCTGGTACAAAATCCTCTGTGTTCCGCAGTGATCATCCTCGGGAATCCGTGCGTAAATTCGGCGCTTGTTTCTGACCAAGATGGGGTGGACAGGATCATGACACTGCCAAATCTGCAGGCGAATGTAAGTAAAAATGATGAGGGTGTTCGAACTAACTGTTTCTGTGCATCCCTGTTGAGCATGCAGTCACACGCATAGCATGCACCTATAAAATCGAAAAGTAAGGGACTGTCAATTTTTTTGAGGTAGAGGCCTTGTGCAATGTATGAGGGGACACACACACAAATTGAGGGCAAAAAAATTACAGGCAATGTTGCAGCAGAACAAACTCTAAAAAGCAGCATATTAAGAGTCTATGAGTTCTTCATTTTGAATTTATTGAAAATCTTGCAGCAACCGTAAAAAAGTTGGATACATAAAAATGAAGTAAATTAAATTTAAAGTAAAGATTGGGACAATAAAGACTCAAGTAAAGAATCCATTAGAATATAGTGAAATTAAGTACAGTCGAGTAAAGTAGAGGTTAAAATATAAAATAAAACATAACAAAGTATAACAAAAAAAAAATCCCAGAAGTATGAGCTGAAGATGATGGACTTTTGGAAAAGAAATAGTTGTTCTGATTTGTTGATCATTTGAAATATTTAATGCAGCAATATTTATGTTGTAAGCGCCCAGTGCACACCAAGCTGTACAAACACATAATTGCAATTTTTCTTGTTATTTGGACTCCAAGCATCGTGCTTACATAACTATCTCTCCCTCTACACTGTCAGAAAGTAATGATCTTCATGTATGGATGGAACACGTGTTTGAATACATGTCGCAGGCGGTCCTTTTCTTTTTTTCTCTTAGCGACTTTTTTGTCTTTGATGTTCTCCTGAAACTTTTGCCAACCCCTCTCTCTGACAGCCGCCATGTTTGACACTGAATGAGACTGTCCCCTAAAAGTTTCTGGGTATGAACATGGTGCAGAGCTGGCAACGAGTATTGTGGACTATGGCAGTTATTGGCCAACGATATGATCAGGAAAAAAATTGATGATTGCTAAAACGTTATGACGGTTCAAGGCAAAAACAAAATGACAGTGTTTCCAAAAAAAGTTATGGCAGTTCTATGGGAATAATGGTGGTGATTGCCCAAAAATACTGGCAGTTCTAGTGGAAAAACAATATGTTGATCCCAGAATAGGCGGGGAAAAAACAATATGAACGATTGCCAAAAAAATACAAATGAAGTTGAAATCGGAATAAAACAAAATAGGTCGTTATTGCTTCTTTCTTTCAGAATAACACTCGGCTTTCTTTTTCACAATGAAAAAATAACTTTTCATGGTTTAATTAGTTTTAGCCACAGTAACGTTTTAATTAGTTATACTGTTCCCTCGTATTTGGTTGTAAGAATAGAAGCAAATGTCTCCAAGTGAAATTCAAATCAGTGTCTTGTAGTGTTCTTATGTTAGTTATTCAAATATGCCTTTGCAGTACTATTGAAAACAGGCAACACTACTCGAATCTTAAATTGGGACATCTCACAACTCTATGCCCTGTATTTCCTAATATCTGTACAACGTAAATCATATGATGCGTTTATATTTGTCTCTGAGCTTTACAGGACCTGTGATAAACTATTCTCAAAGAAAGCATAGAGCAATGTTTGCTCACTAGATATTAGATGTGGGCTCCGGGATATATATTAATTTGGTGTAATATTGACAAGACTTTGAAAGTCTGTAGCAGATAGTTCAAGGCTTTTTTAACTGAGGTAATCAGAGACTGAAAAGTCCTGAGGGAAGTGTGCTCTGATTTTGAGTTTCCTCTTAACAGCAAGAACAGGCACACTTTAGCAACCTGTCGTGAGAAGAGGCGGAGTGTGTCCAGGAACTGCTGGAGTGTTTCCAGTGAGTCTCCGATGGGTAGCAGGTCTTTGTTGAACCGCTGGTCTACGGGGACCATGGGCATTCAGAACTGTTCTAGTCTAATCTCCATAATACATTTCATTGTTTCTTGAGTTCTTACTTTGAGGCTGATTGTAAAGCATTTTCATACATCTCTTGTAATCGCTGAAGATTTCTTACTCTTGTGGTGATGCCAAGTTCCTGAATCTTTTCCCTTAGTTGCGGATTAGTCAGAGTTTCAATTTTCTCTTGAATAGGTTCATCAGCTGGTGCTTCCTGACTTGGTTGGGGACGTCTTGCTCGACTTTCCTTGGTGCCACTTGACCATTATTCTTCATTTTGCTTTCTGTATCATGGATGCGTTCTCTCCATGTGACTCATCCATTCCATTCGCTTCTGTACAAGAAGAACATCCTTGGCAGCATCCCATTTGCTTGACTTCTGAAGGTGGATTCTTGAGCGGTCATCATTGAGTTTCTCGACACCTAAGTTTTGTGAGAGATCGAAATTAGTGTTTTATTACGGTTCTCTTAAATTTAGATCAGTCATTTTTTATATACATTGTAGATACATGAAGTGTACTAGAATTTACATTTTTGTGTGGATCTGAAGCCAGTAATTTTTGTTTGTTTTCTTTCTCCATATCATTTAATGCTCATATAATAAAGAACAGAACAGACAATATCTTGGCCTGTAAACCTTTGTATCAAAGGAGGATGGGTCATGAGATTGGCCTTGATAAATTGATACCAAATAAGTATGGGTAAAAAGTATTTGTCATATACCTTATAGTCTCCACCCAAACGCATGTTTACTGGAACGTTATAATGTTGCCATCTTTGACAATCACATTGACATCTTTGAAGATCTTGACACATGATGTCTTAATAACTTCATAAGATTCTTTCCCCTTTATGAAAGCAATGGTATGGATCAAACATGCCTAGAATAGTGGAAGGGGGAGGGGAATTAAGGAATGTATGATAGCTGAGATAAACAAGGGGCAACTGTGTGCAATACCTTATTTACTCTGAAAGTATTTCATCTGAGCCAACCTTTTGATGACATCACAGGGTCTTCGCTATTAGAGATGGAGGAGATTACGATAAAGCCTGTAATCCTTGTCATCTTTGCACCATCTCCATTGAGTTTTATTTTGTATTTTGGTACTTGTTCTTCAGTTGCATGGTCTCTCATCTATTTTTAAACAAAAAACATTGTAAAGAATAAGGAGTCAACCATTTTATTTCGTGGAGGGGGTGGTGTGAAAGAAATTGCAAAAAAAAAACTTGCATGATCGGACAAGATGAAATAAATTTTTGCACGTCCATAATTTCCAGGATTTGAAAGAAAATGTATAGGGAAGTGAGAAAAGAAATTGCATTTGAAATATGCCCCTCCACCCTCCCCCATGGAATCAATTATACTTGGTTTGAACATAAGTAATCCGACCAATAATTGAGATATAAATGAATTTTGCAACGCAGTTCATCTGGAAAATCTAGCTGTGCGCCTTAGTAGCCCCAGGGGTTCTCTCAGTATGGCAAAGCTGGTTTACGGTCTCCTTACACTGTCTAATGGGGTAGGACTGAGGCAGGCCCTAATGACCCACAGGTGCCATTGTAAGCTCGTGGTAGGATGCCTCCCTGACACAAAACTTATCCAGGATGAACAGGATCTGCTTTATTTTGTTTTTCTTATTCTTGGGAAGATTGTTGAACTTTTTTCTTTACCTTTCATCATCATATGCCCCCAGTTCCCACATTTTGTACAATCGACTGTAGGGCAATGGCGGCGAATGTGGCCCTTCTCAAGGCAGTTGAGATTGAAATTACCAAATAAAAATTAAACAGCGATTTAGAGAATTTAATAAGCTTTTCAGTGACATATAGGTTTATAGGGTTATGTCACGAAATAACAGAGGTATGCTCCATTAACTGAAAACACTGCTCAAACTGAACAGTAACCTTAATATCTGTACAACGTTATCATATGATGGCGTTGATATTTGTATATGTAATAGGACTACATAATTGGATGAAAAAATTTCGAGGACAGCGAAATTGGATGAGGCCAATTATACAAAATAGATCAGTCTTCAAATTTTTTTGCTTCGCGGTGCTGCACTCACCACTCATCAAAGACATTCAACCATGTCTTTGTGCTTTTTAATGTGTTTTTGTTCATGTTATGACTTTTCTGCCGTTCAAGTTCTTGTTCTTGAAGCACAGGAAACCTTCCACTTTGGTTATTCTGGTTAGTAAACAGCAAAGAGTTACTTTTAGATAGCTTTTTAAAATATCCCTCAATGGTTGTAATGTCTGCAAGTCCTGCTGCTGCTGGCTTTTTGATATTACATATCCGAGGAAACCTTTAACAGAAATCAAACAAGAGAACCTTCAGTCGTCTGCCATGTTTCCTGTTCACACGTGTCTTGCCAGTGTGCAAAGTAACTGTCGAAAATAGGTGCATATCCGCTGACGCAATGTTTACAAGCAAACTTTTTTAAATCCAAACACCTTCGACATGAAGGGAAAAGAATCCTTTTTCTCAACCAGCCAATCAAGAGCTGGTAGACTAATTGGTAACAACTGAGTTCCTGCTATAAGGCAAAACCTAAAACTTAGAACATTTTATCCCATGTTGCACTAGTCACATCACGCACTACAGTTTTCGAGTATACATACATACATACTTTTATTACCATCTACCCAGAAGGGCGTTTTTCAGTGATAATCCTAACTATAAAATTAAAAGGGGATTAAATCTAATTACTAAAAATTACAAAGATTGCTATATTTACAAGACATTGGTAAAATGTTACAATATTTAAACCTTTATCAGTTTATAAACTTTCTAAAACGATAATGTTTTAACTGACGCTAAAACGAGTTCAGTGAATCTACATTTTTAAGACTCGTGTCCAGAGCGTTCCAAAGTTTTACTGTACGGTACTGGAATGATTGCTCCCCAATTGATAACTTACAAAAGGGAATGTGTAGATTGTGCACAAGTTGACCCTTGTCCTGAGCATGCCTTGGACGAGGTGATCTGGACATTAGGCACTTTTTGATTACTTCAGTGGAGCGTTGTGGCAGTTCAAAAGACTGGCTGTTTTGAACCCTGCATCCACTTCGGATTCCCTGCTGACAATGCACGTCACATCTTCGGTGGCCTGGCTTGTTGCTTTTGCGGTGATGACGTTGCCTGGTACATATCGTCCATGTTCCACAGCGATCATGACATTGCCAAATCTGCAGGTGAACGTAGGTAACAATGATGGGATTCTAAGGTTTCTATTTCTGTGTATCCCTATTGACCATGTAATTACATGCATAGCATGCACTCATAAAACGAAAAGTAAGGGACTGTTAAATTTTTTTGTGAGGTAGGGGCCTTGTGCAATTTAGAGGGGGTACACAAAAAAATAAGAGGTCCAAAGGGGGATGGGGGTCATTCCAGAAAAAAATTGAGGGAAAGGAGTCTCAAAAAATTACAGGCAATGTTGGAGCAGAACAAACTAAAGAAAACAGGATTTTAAGAGATGAATTTATTGAAAATATTGCAGCAAATAATCAACGTAGTTTCCTATTCTAAGTGACCCTTCAGAAAAAACTCCTTAACTGAAGTGAATTAAGTACATACTTCACAATTACAAAAACTGTCAATTTTAACATGAACAAGCAACCCAATCTTTAGAAAAGACTATTCCTCAATTTTCTTTGATTTAGGGGCAGGGGTGGCGACTAATTGTCATTTGAAGAAACAAAGAGAAAAATTGGTTTAACGATTTATTTCAGTGCTTTTCAGTTGCAAGCAAAATTGTGTAGGGGTATAGTTACATGATGTAAGAAGATATGCCAGCAACAATTATTGCTGCGAGCCTTAGGTGAGCAGCAACACTATTTCTGACAGACAGCGTTTCAAGGCAAGCAGAAAAAATATCGGCTTGGTTGGGATTTTTCGTGGGCAATGATTTTTACACTACGGTATGTATGATCAGCGGTTAATAAAGTCACGTGGTCTGTCAGTCACATGGTTTTGCAGCGGTTTTGCGTACTCTTTGGTGGTGAACTAGTGGAAGACCCGGGAATTTACGTAAGTTTTTTCATTGCTTTATTATGTGTGGCCTATTGCCGACCCGTACTGAAAGTTGACAAGACAAGACAAGACAAGACAAGACAATTTTTTATTTTTTCCTTAAGTGGGTTACATACTTACATTTAGAAATATGATATAAAATAATAAATAAGGGAGCTGGTTCCCTGAAATAACTTAAAGCTAACTAGTTTAGGAGACCAGATTATCTAAGTTATTGCAGTTCGTCGAAGGATACAAACAAAAAACAAAAAACAAAACAAAAAACAAACACAAAAACAAAAATCACAGATACACAGGTAGATACATGCAAAGCTTAGACAGAAGGCTGCAAACTATTCTCAAAAAGCCAGACAATGATGATGTAAATACATTACAATGCAATTCTGATAATTGCAATATAGTGAGTAGTATTGCCACAATACGTTTAGGGGTAGTGCAGCAATACGTTATATGCATTAATCGGGTTTGAAAGACATTTAATATTTTGAAATAAAATCTTTTTTAATAGACTTTTGAAATAATGTAATGTAAGGGAAGCCAATTTCACATTAACGTCTATGGAATTCCATATTTGTGGTCCAAGAAATCTTATATTAAATTTCCCATAGTTCTAACGTATGGGAGATAATAAGATTGCTTAGAGGCAGTACGTGTATTATAAGAGTGAATTTGAGTTACAGATGTAAAAAACGTATCGAAGGAGG
Organism: Umimayanthus kanabou; assembly: GCA_025403525.1. Lineage (NCBI taxonomy): Eukaryota > Metazoa > Cnidaria > Anthozoa > Zoantharia > Parazoanthidae > Umimayanthus > Umimayanthus kanabou. The sequence continues at coordinate 1,309 of JAOBYH010077995.1, read as the reverse complement.
ATGGTAACAATTGGTTATGGTATTGGTACATAAATATTAGCGTATGGAGTGTTACTAGATCTTTAAGTTTAATGATATTTAGGAGTTTGAATAATGGACTTGAATGCTCACGGAAGTTACAAAATGTCATTATACGAATGGCTTTCTTTTGCAACACAAATATAGGTTGCAGTGTATTTGAATAAGTGTTGCCCCACGATAATATACCATAAATAAGAAATGGGTATATTGGTACGGTGAGACTGTCACTGGATCAATTGGACCCTGTTGAGATTTACAATTGACTTGCACAGGGTGTCCATGACCGGACACTGAGTGGTTCTTGTTTGATTGGTAATATTCCCGATAATACGGGTCGGATTGGTACTGGTACTGACTGGACCGGTATAGTGGATCATCATAATGCAATATCCCACTTGGTGAATCTGAATAGTATGAATCGTAGCCCAACTGGTACCTGCTGCGTTGGTAATATTCCCGATAATACCAGTCTGACTGGTACTGGTATTGACTGGACTCGTAAAGAGGATCATCATAGTACGATGCCCCACTGGGCGAATCTGAAAGACAAAGTTTAGTTGTTGTTTTTTAATAGAACACACCTAATAAAAGTACCTGCTTCTGATCAAGTGCTTGAGCCTTGACTGTGACATTTTTCTTGATACTTAGTAATTATTTATTTACAGCACAAGGAATTAAAAAAACAAAACAAATTAGAAGTGCCATCCTGGAATTTTTTTTACTTGAAAAGTTTGGAAATGATCCTAATGCTATGGTAACATTTGGAAAAGGATCGGAGTTCTTCGCAAATTTTATGAAAACCTTACCCAATTTACCAAATAAATCATCGTTGGAACAGTGTCTTCGGAACATCTTCGGAAATCTGCGTAAAATTTCTGAAAATTTTCGAACATTTGGTAGGATTTTTGAAGAAAATTAATTTTTTAAAGCTTCAAAATCTTGCAAGAATGATCGAAACGATTGAGAATTTAAAAAACTTAGGCCTGGGTTAAACGTCGATCTTTAAGATTGGCTGATTGAGTTTCGATCGACGCAGTAGTTTTTATTGACTGGAGCTGTCGATTAGAACTGCATAAGATCAACTCTGGGTCAAACATCGATCTTATCATGCGTCGAGATAGCAGCGCATGCGTCAACTCAGGCTTCGAAGTACTGACTGAATGTGGCTCAAATCCGAATATGCCAAAGCAGAACAAAGGGTAAGGGAGGGAGGGCATGTAAACCCTTGGCACTGATGTAACTCGGTAGAATCCAAATCAAACTTCACCTTACAGGTAAGTCTCGTTTA
>JAOBYH010077773.1:0-11661 GCA_025403525.1 Umimayanthus kanabou | reverse complement strand
TAATACCTTCTGAGCGTTAGCCCTAGAAAGGAAATGGGCCCACACGGAGAAAGAGAAAAAATCTCTAACCCCGGTGGCATTCGAACCCACAACCTCCGGAACAGATCACCGTTGCTCTACCAACTGAGCTACAAGGCCAGATGGGAGCTCGTCGTGGGATTGCTTAATGACTATACGCTCCATCGAATATAAATCAAGATTCAAAGCAAAAATATTTTAAAAAATACGTATGTGAGAGTAGAAAAGATTCAACTACAATATATACGTACCGTACATTCATGTTATAGTTATTCGGAAATACATTTTAATCGATGTTGAGGAACAATATCGATACATGAAGACCATTCTCACTTGACTTATCTTGCGATGAGAATATAAGCATGTGACGCGTACGGAACAGGCTGAGTAAAGCTTGATTCACACAAATGTTAGTATTAATGAACCGAATATGTAATAATAAAAATGAATGAATTCATTCATGACAACCATGTACAGTATAGAGTTCTTCAGACGAACATTTGTCGTTTGAGCTATATATATCAGAGCAAAAAGTTGTTCTCCAATCTTTTCAAACGGTAGCAACTACATTCCTTTTTTATAAGAACGTCATATTTGGAGGCTGAAACTGAATGTTTTTAAATTTTGAGAATTTCAGCCTCAAATATTCTTTAAAATGTTCTGAATTTTTTAGGATTGGGTTCATATGTAATTTTGTATCATTCAACTCGTAAGGCAGAACGTTAAGACCTTATATGTGTACAGGGATTGTTTGACAGAAATGAGGCCCTGTCTTTGTGATTGTTTATGTTAATGTTCTTGCTCACCACATGGACATTTGTTGTATATAGGGAACAGTGCCCCTACCGCGATCAAAGTGCAATAATTTAGTGTTTTCTAAAAAGATGTATAAGTGTTACTAGTTGCCTTTGTGAATCCACATTCGGAATAGCCACCAGGTGATGTTGTGCGAGCATTAAGCGTTAGTTTACATTTTAACAACAAAATATTGCCACTAAATATAGTATGTAAAATAAATGTTCTCTATGTATCCCCAGCCTCAGCAAGTTCTCAGCATGATCTTTAGTTTTAGAGGATTTTTCAGCCTCAACGTGCTTATAAAAGGTTCTTACAAAAAAAGAGTGTAAATAAGAGTTTTAACCAGTTTCATGAAGATTATGGTTAATTTATAATATTCAACGTCTACGTATAGCTACATTATAATATTTGTCAAATTTATCAAAATGACGTTTAATATGAGCAGGTATTTAAGTCTTTAGTTGAAACCTTTGTAAACTAAGAGAAAGACATTGTTTTTTTGGAGATCGCATAAGTTACTATACTGAGTTTCGCAAATGCGTGTGCTATGGCCACATGGTTTTGGTCTGAAATATGCCTCTTGACTGACATTAATTTTTCTGCCTACATATATACATATTTAGTGTGAATGTATCGTGACCTATTGCAAATCTATCATCAAGTCTGAATGGTTCTTTCTTTGCACTGTCGTATTTTCGCTGATATACAACGATACGTTTTCGCATGTGCGATTGATAACAATTTGAAGTTACATATTTCCTTTTGTGAATTTCCACAAAAGCTGTTAGAACACTCGATATTCAAATTGGCTTGGACTCGTTGTTTTGTAATCATAGAAAACTCTATCTCGTGATTGTTTTATGTATTCAACAATATTTGTAGGTGCTGTCTGTTGAGCTGTCCAGCAACCTCTTCACAGTAAATTTTACGACACCTACCAGGATTTCGAGTTATCATTCAATGAACTAGTTCTTGAAGGTTCATTTCGAGCTTCCACAGTTTTGGCAAGGACTCAACTTGCTTGCACCTGTCCTGTCTTCGCAGCTTCAAACTATTTGCCTAGAAAAGCAAAAGTTACAAAGAACAGGTGTACACTCCTTTCTCAGTTATTCAATGTGTACTGAGAATTAAACGAACAAGAAGTATAAAACCTAATGGGGTCGTGGAGGAAGAAATGTCTTGTTGTCAATACTGACTCACCTGCCTTCGATTTTGAAAGTGTAGGTTTTAACTTTATATCAAACACAGTTTTCGAAAGCATTTATCATTATGACCTTTCTATATATTTTCCTTTTTCCATTTGCATGATTTGTAAAATCTTACAACGCAACAAAAATAAATGGTTTGAACTTTCTTACTCTAACTATGAGCAAATATATTACATATTAATATTCCGATCGATGTCACTAGTTGTTAGCTGTTGTTATTAAATAAGCTTACCGAATAATGCTATTACAGTAAAATGAATTCAGTCATGTACAATATAAAATTTTCAATTGAATTTAGCAGGTGTTTGCCTTTGCAAAAGTGACCTGTGGTTTGGACTATAAATATCAGAGCAAAACGTAGTTCTCCGATCTTTTTAAACGGTGGTAACTAACTGAAGAGTTTCAATTAGTTCCATTAAGGTTATGGTAAGCATATATTCCATAGTTTATAAATTCAACGTCATCAGTTGTACTTGTTAAATTTATTAAAATTACTTTTATTATGAGCAGGTATATAAGTCTCTAGCTATAGTTGAAACATTTGCAAACCAAGAGAACGACGTTGCTTTTTTGAAAATCGCATAAGTTACTATGTTTAGGAAAATTTTAAGAACATTTGAGGCTGAAATCCTCAAAATATTTAGGAACATTGAGCCTCCATCCAAAAATTAGACGTTATGACGATGGTTTTTTAAGCAATATGATTGGTTCAATATCTCTGGCTAATGGACAATATTCACCTCTTGAAAGGTGGACAGTTTGCGGAGTGAAACATGAAACCCATTTTTGCGGTAGCGACAGAGAAGGAAATCCTGCAAATGCTTACTTTTCTGGAACGTGTTGAGTTGTCACCGAGTATGTCTATTATTCTCTTCAATCTCGGTGAATAGTGCTTTTTAGAAAATTTATCTCGATTTAAGAGAATAATTGTTAAACAAGAGGCTTAAAAAAGTCTAACTCGGCCCGGACCTTGCCGTATGCTTGGTAAGTATTTTTAGATGGACTGAAACAGCATACACTTTGATATCCCTTGTTCACTACAATTCGTACATCACATAAACTACATGTAGCTTACATGAAGTGCAACGGATGCTGGAAAAAGAAAAATTGTTTACCACGTTTATATGGCATGCTATAACTTTTCTTATTATACGATTGGTACACAGAAGTGTACAATAACCCCAATAGACGAGTACAAATATCCTGCGTTATTGTACACTTTGAGACCCGGTTAAACCGGTTTTTGAAATAGGCCGCTGGCAATGTTGTTATCATGAAAAATGGATCAAATTATGTTGTATCGAAGTACTGGAGACGAAGAGGGAGAACTCAGAAGTATTTCCAAATTTTGTGTTATTTCCTTATTTCAACACCCATGTTCAGCCAGAGCTGGTAAACAACAATTTCACTGACAAAAAAGAATCGCTAATTTCATCAAAGAAATACAAACGACAACAGTGTAAAAAGCGAAATCTGTTCAAACTGAGAGTATGGAATCGCTGGCTGGCAGTCGACAAAGGGTAATGACTTCAATTTACGAAGGATCATAAATGCTCCAACATGAGCTGAGTTAAATTTATTGCTCCAAAAAGAGCTAAGAAATTTTTTTATGTACGTATGCACACGTCCAAAAAAGGCGGGAAAATGAAGTGACGCACGCACACAACAGCCAATCACAGTCCCGAATGAACAAACCGGTTTTCTGCCGGTATTGAAACAACGCCACGAATTTCAATAAATATAACAAAATCGAGCAATTTTTGTTTGAATAAAGAAAACTAAAGCCTTTATTAAGGTGAGAAGAAAGCAATCGTATAATAAACACCTTATCAGATGGTTGACCAGCTAATATGGCTGGGTATTTTTACGAGTCAGCAGTATTTTGGCAAGCCTTTAGGCGAGCCAAAATACAACTCATGTGTTACAGAAAAAAATCTTTTATTACCTCCACAATTTTCTACATAGTGTTTAGTAAGTAGCATAGCTGGCCAGCTTTGAAAGGATTTGCAGGTCCGAGAAACAAAACCAAGCATTGACAAAGGCACAAATTCCAACATGTAGCAGGGCAATGCGGCATCCCTCCAAAAACAACGGCTCATGGTAAAACTAATCAACTAACAAAACTAATTATAAAGAATATCAACTAATGATAATAATTATGTCACTGTAGCTTGCCTGAAATTGCAACAAAAACAAAACAATTATTACGATAACTAACTGAAAGTCCCAATTCTAAACAAAAAAAGAATAAGGAATGGAGGTCCTTCATAAAAATAAATAATAAAAATATAAATTAAATAAAATAAAAGTAATATTTATACATAATACACTGTAACTAAATTAATATCAAAAGTACCTGCACTTAATATCATTAAGTAAAGTAGCTTTACAGATTTTGCAAAATAATACAAAGAATGTTGGCAAGTTGTTAAAAAGAAAATTGAATTGCTTACTTCCAAAGAGATCTGTGCATCTCATAGCAATTTCCCATACCACTAAAGCCAGGGCATATGCATCTATCTGTTTCAGTGCCGACTGCAGATCATGTAGATTGACAGCACCATCCAGTACCTCGGGTGCCATGTATCGCAAGGTTCCCACCTGGCAAGAACAACTCATTAAAAAAATTTACAAAAAAGTTAATAATAATTATGTTTTTATTAAAAAATAAATGCAATATAACAAGCACTCTTATATTGACTGAGAAATCAATCTAATTCAGGTGCCAAGCAAGCCATGTGTTACAGAAAAAGATCTTTTATTACCTCCACAATTTTCTACATAGTGTTTAGTAAGTAGCATAGCTGGCCAGCTTTGAAAGGATTTGCAGGTCCGAGAAACAAAACCAAGCATTGACAAAGGAACAAATTCCAACATGTAGCGGGGCAATGCGGCATCCCTCCAAAAACAAACTGCAATGCTGCTTGGCAGATCTTGTGCAATATTGAGAGAACTGTTTTAGCTTTACTATATTTGAATTTTGTCTGAATTTTTGTGTTTACTTCATTTTTTTGGCTAAAATTGTTTGACGAGCCAGGCTTAAGAATCTAAACATCCCTCCACCTCCCCTTCCAGTCCAGATAGGATCAACCCTCTCACACTCTCATCGTGTCTATCAACATCTATTTTCTCCTTACATAATAAAATTTATAACGACTGGTTGAGACGAAGAAAAGCATCATTCTTCAGCCTGCCCAACTTTGAACTACTAGTTTGGCCCCCGCTAGAACCCAACCCCCCCCCCCCCCCATTCTCAAAGTAGCTGCAAGATCACAATTGATTGCAACTCTTGCAAAAACATTGCCTCCCTTTCATTATTTTACTCAGGGTTTCAACACTTTTTCAGGTAGTCAATTCAAGAACTTTAGTTAAAGTTAAGTTGTCTAAACAAACAAATTATGATGAAGTTTTCAGATGTGAAAGAAGTGCAAGTTATATTTTGTAACTATAAAAATTAATATTATGTACAGCTTACCACATTGTTGGGTTTTAGTTTAAAAAAATGCACTTGTGTAACAAAAATATGATTGTGGACTCAACAGTGCCATTTTCTAGGATTTTCAAGGACCAGAGTCCAAATAAATTCTTTCAAGGACTTTCAACTCCTTGAAAATTAAAAATCAAATTTGAGGACTTTCAATTACTTTCAAGGACCATACAAATCCTGTTTAATGTTCCCCTTTCCTACAATACCTCAGCAATGAAAGGTCCATCCTCTGCCTTCATATTTCCAAGTCCTGATACTTGCATTGCAAATCCGAAGTCTGCTATTACACATGTTTTGTCACTGTTCACCAGAACATTTCTGCTGTTAAAATCTCTGTGAACATATGAGAGTTTGTCTCCACCAACAAAATCTGAAGCAAGATATTTAAGAGAAACAAGAAGCTAATAAATTACTTTAACTTGTACCTTTTTAAAGTAAACTGAAACATATACATGTAGTGAATACCTCGATCTGCAGCTCATAGCTACTTTCGCGTAATGCATGTGCGAGACAATCGTGACACCTGTCTGATCAGTATTTGACCCCATAGATAAGAAATTTTGCTTGAAAACATAATCAATGTTCAGAGACTAACTTTCTCCATCCGTGGAATTCTAAACATTAAATTCCTGAAAGCGAAACACTGGATCTTTTTAAGACTTTCTGAAATACCTTTCTTCACAAATAATCGAACTCATTTAGGTTTTTAAAGCAATCTAAACAATTGACAGACGAACTTGGGTTAACTGATCAGTCTAAGTCTGATGGCCTGAACACTGAGCTATTGAGGTGCCCACGCACTCCAAGTTCTCCAGATCGTCTCAATTCCTGACAAAATTAAACTGCGAGCAGTCTCTTTCTGTTCCTCAGAACCAGTCAAGCAGTCAAGGAAACACAAAAATCGAGCGGCGAAGCAGAAACTGGCTGTCTATTATTAGGATATACAAATCTAAGACATGATGGTTGATCACTTTGTCTTTTACTCACTCCAGATTCACTGTTTCTGATTTTAAATTGTATCAGACACTCTAATAAACTGAATACATTTTATGCTTGCGTGGACACGCAGCACCTCAGTGCTAATTCAATGCTAGTTTAATAGGACGACTCAAATAATTGAGAAAAAATTGATTATCACTTAATCTCGACACAAAAAAAATGGAGCCGAATCCTAGACTCGTCGCCTACGGCACGAGTAATGAAGGCATTACTTTAACTTGCTTTAACTTTTAGTAGTTTATTTTTTCTGGACACAATCATGGGAACCAGATGGTGAAGTATTTTCTACTTCTCTAAACTCAAAATCTTGATCAATTGTATACAATTAAAATGATTGTAAAGGAAGGCAGCACAGTCAAGCAGTTTAAAATGCTGACTTGTAACCCAGAGGTCCCGGCCACACTGGTGTACTTACATGCAGCCTCTTGGCCAGCCTTCTTACCAGTTGCAAGGAGCTAAATAAAATTATATTTCTTGTGTGTAACACTGAAAAGCCCCTATCAGAGAGCTGTCATAAGATAAATTATTTAGTTATTTATTTATTTATTTATTTACAATATCACGACTGTTTTCCAGACAAAACTGCTGTTTTCAAAACTTACTAGTTTATTTACTTGAACAAATATCTAGTTCAAAGACTTTCACAGGTTGTTTGAATCCTGTGATAAGATGTACATAATTATACAAGTTACGTATATCAAAAAGGGCTTCCAAATACCAAGTAGCATATAGTCCTCCGAAATTCTGAAGTGCTCACAAAATTTGACCTTGCTTGAATGCTCATGCAAAACTTTAGCAGTGCTCACAGTGTTTGGATCAAATGCTCATTTTTTCACAGCTCCCCCAAAACAAAAGTGCTCCCAGTAACACTCATCAAAAGTATGGCCATGCTTGCATTTATCATTTGCTGCCTCTAATGTTTGAATACCTTCCTTGCCATCCTGGTGTAGGTAAGCCAGTCCAGCTGCGGCCGAATGGCTCAACTGACACATCTCTTTCCATGATATTGTGTTGTTCTTCAGAAAGTCCATGAGTGAACCAAAAGCATGATACTCTGTCAGCAGCAAATATTCTGGGCCTTCATCTCTCTGATGTTCCTCAGCACCGATATACTACAACAAGTACACAATCATACATGTGTGAGAGATACTCAAAATCCTTTTTCCTGATACAGTACAGTCCGCGAGTTACATCACATCGCGTGAGTTTTCATGAGTATATTTTTCACTCACGAGTGACTCGTTTATAATGAGTTGGACAGAAACAATGGTACTCATAAATACTCGCAATTTGGTACTCATGAGTATTCGCGAGTCAATGTGCTAAATAGCACATATACAAGAAAATAATGTGTGTGACAGTTCTTACATTGTAAAATATACAGTAATGAACTGCTGGATTATTTCACTGACAACAATTTGCTTAGTAGCTAGCGAGTCTGCCCGCACTGGCTTGTTAGTTGTAATACATTTCTGATTCATTACGTTGTTTGGCTTGGACTTTCAATTGTATCTTCCTCTACAACAAGCCCTCTCTTGAAGAGGTTTGTCCTTGAATTAAATCAATGAATGCAATAGCGGACATTATGGGCAGTTCTACTTTTATTAACAAGAAAGTTTTGCTACGATAGAATCTCTGCGTGCTTGAAACCAAGGCTGTTTCTCACCACATGACAGCGCGGCATTTGCAACCCAAAAATATTTTTTTTAAACTGTTATTTTATATTTCGACTCTGTAACTAAATTTGTTTCTCAAAGCGCTATGTAAGGGAGTGATCTTTAAAATCGTAGTTTTATATTTTAGATACATTTATAAACTCCAGTTTTCGTTGAATCAAGCCATAAATGAGCATTAAATATTCACATCCATCTCAAGTGTGTGTGTGCATGCAAGCGTAAACTTGACTTGTTTATGAATTTATAATTATTTGCAAATTTCAATCTCCCTTATACCCTGGGTACCAGAAGCAATACTCGCTCAAATCGGAACATTCATATCGAAATAAACTGCAAAGCTCGTTCAAATCTGAACATTCATATCGAAATAAACTGCGAAGCGCGAGGACATAGGCTGATCGCGAGTAGCCTCTGGCCACAAACGGTTGCAATCTCACTTCCATGCTAACTGTCACATGTACTAAAATATCATTACTCGTGAAACCGGTTTTGAGTACAGCATGAGTGATCGTGACCACAGAGCTGTCAAAACTTGTTTACATGTGTTTCACGTTGCAATTTCCAACTCTGCCGAGACAGTGCCTCTTCCAATATCTGTGTAAAATGTTTTTAATTAATATCGACACTGGCTAGAAAATTCGAAAAGCTATATGGGGTAGCTTGCGGAAGGCAAACATAAACATGCTGTCCATGCGCTGCTTACCCTCATTTTGCCAGCATTCAGCCGGCAGTCTGGATGCGGAGCGTGTAGAACTCTGGCACCCAGGGTATGCAGTGCAAAGATATGCGAAGATATGAAACACGAAGAGTTGGACATTATTTGATGTCCGAGAAAAAAAAAACAGTGTGTAAGCTTGCCTGGCAGCTAACAATTTGCTCAGAAACCGCAATCACAAATATCTGCCGAGTGCCGTGGAATACAAAATGTCCGTCCCTGTTATATATGTCATTGACTTGCCAAACTTGTCGGTATGTCCTTCCTTGCTATGAATGCACATAAACTGATAATGCCTACTGCTGAAATTCGAAACTCGAAATTCTTCCTTGCAACAAAAGTTCGCTCAACTTTTGCACGCTTCTTTGTTGTTTTTTGAAAATATGGCGTCAAGTTTCAGCAGCCAGAAAAACCGGTTAGCTCACGTGATAGAGTTCGGCCTATCAGTGGCCAGGTACAGATTCTGCACCAAATCTTAGCATGGAAGTGAGATTGCAACCGTTTGCGGCCAGAGGCTACTCGCGATTGGCCTTCGGCCTCACGCTTCACAGTTTGTTTTGATATGAATGTTCCGATTTGAGAGAGTAATGCGTCTGGTACCGAGGGTATCTCCCTTACCAAATATCGGAATAACTGGTTCAAACGGTTTGTTTTAGTTAATTCAGTAGGTGGTTATAGTTTTTCCATCATTTAAGACAATATCCCAAGAAGACTTCGCAGCGGAATGAATGTATTTTCAAACTATTCTCGTCTGGAAGTCTGCATAATCAACAAAGGCCAATTTCAATTGTGGTTAGCGAATACAAAAGTTTTACTGGTGCGCAAGAATTTATTTTGTTCAGCTGGTAGAAAAACACCCAGAACAAAATCCATGAAAGACAATAACTCTTTTATCCAGATACCGATATAATCTTTGATTAGTGGTCTGTGGATATTCAAAAGGAGTTAAGCAACTGGTTGTTTACTGTTTTGATTGGCCCAAGACGGCATCAGTTCTTGAAATATACAACAACTGAACATGGGAACTTGTGAAAACAGCGTGTCATTTCTGTTCTCAATTCGACTACCGGTAGGAATAAATGGTGGTTGCAATGCATCAGTTCAGTTACAAACTGGCATCTGGGGACTGGCTTTTGAATTGTGGCATTTTGTTTGTCAATTTCATTTTGTGAGTAACTTTGTGTTTTAGAACAAAGACAAATCTTCACGCTTCGTGCTTTAACTTTTATATCTTGTATTCACGAGGCATTTTGAACATACTTTAAAATTGTCTTACAGATTTGTCTTACTAATAGTTCCATAAGTTATTTGAACATGTATCCCACAACATGACAAAAGTATGAAGAGGGTTTATTATTCGTTTTAACATGTGCGTGACTGAAATCGATCTAAAATCCATCCCTGGTCTAAAACTAGAGGGTCCACAATAGCTTTTTCGGGATGCAGGATATGGCTTATTTTGACGACGGGATTCGGGATATGAAAAAATAACAAGGTCGGGATTCGGGATGGCAAGTGTTGCCGAGATACGGGATATGGCTGTTTTGGGGGGTCAGGATACGGGAAATCTACTTTCGAAATTGCATGATTCGGGATTTGATTTCAAAATTTATACTTATAGAATAAAATCCTGTCAAAAACTCCGACTGTCCTGATGTTGTTATGATAAGTGCCACTGTGTACGGTTCTGGAATATGCAAGAAATGTTGGTAATGCTGTGAAAGAGAGCCTGAAGAGAGGTCCGTCTGGTCTACGTTCCAAAGGTGTTCCAGACCGTGCCCTGCCACTTAGTCATGTCTCCATCATGAAATCACTGCTTTTTGCAACCACTGCTCCACATGATATCGATGCTCAGCATATGAGAGAGTGGCACGTGCTTATGGGGTGGCCATACAGCAGTGCTCTGTTGGGCAAGAGACAACCATGGCAAGGGCTGGCACGCTTCCAGGTTATCTTTATCAACGACTGAGTTGAAGCTGGACAGGCTGTTCCACTTGAAGAAGGATACAAAATTTTTTCGTATTGAGCAAGAGGAAGGAAACATCATTGCTACAGACACAGGAGAGTCAGAAGCGGCTCAACAGGACGAAGGGTTGGGGTATGAGTTAGACAGTAGCATTAAAGAACCAGAAACCCCCGAGACCCCTGATACAGTTGCCACTGAAACACAGGATGTCCCAACATTAGATCGCGAGGCCAATTTTCTCCTTGAACTGTGTCTAGCTTTGACAGAGCAGTAAGATTTAGTAGCAGGCTTATATTTGGATCATCATCAGCGCAGTGGTCGAATGGTGACAAATGGTTATTGTCTCAGAGACTTAATTTTGCAAACCTGGAACAGTCTACTCAAGGAAACTCGCCTTACCCGATCTCATTTCATGTGACATAGGAATTGAGACTGTGGAACTGGAGACAGCAATGCAATCAGACAGGGACTGTGCAGGGATTAAGGTCATTCCATCCAAATAGAACCTGCACTCAGATTTCGGTAAAAGTTTGTCCATTTGTAATTCAATATATGTAAATCCCAGAAATGAAATAAAAAGGGGTGTCCCCACACTACTTATAGATAGGGGGGGGCAAAAGTCTACCCCTCTGGGGCTACATTTTTGTTACTGAAAGCCATGCGAAGTAACTGTACTACCATCCTTCAGAATACCAAATCAGATGTTCAGAAATCTGCAAACATACGAAAAGGTGAAGTAATAAACACTCCTGGATATTGAGAACATTTGCTTGGGGTGTTTATGCAAAAATGTA